>PVJD01003919.1:0-150375 GCA_004026545.1 Mormoops blainvillei
GGATTCTGTCTGCCAGGGAGAGACAGGGTTATGGTAGAAAACCAGGTGCCCTCTTAAAGGGCCAATACCCAAAATCTCATTAGCAATCACTGATCCTAGCCTCTGGTGGAGGGGTGGTTGCTCAGAGCAGACTGGAGTCATACAGGGAGAGGGCTAAAAAGATAGCTGCTAATATGCCTGTGCTGAGTCCATGCCCCACACTGCCCACAGGCACCATCTTTCCTGGGTCTAGTACAACTCTCCATATGGCATCAACCTGGTGGGATGCATTAGTCCCACCCTTCCAACTTCCTTTGACCCCACTCTCCCAAGCTTGAGCACTGCAGAAGAGTCTGCTGGTGTGGCCAGACTGGGACCATATAGTAAACTTCCAAGGATGGCTCCCAAGGGGGTCTGGGTCTGTTCAGGCAGTGTCAGGCATGCACAGGGAGAGAGTGAGTTGTGTGGATCTATCTGGTGACTTACTGAGAATCTATTCACACAACTCACGTGTTGCCAGAGGCTCTTTCGGTGTTGAGCCTAAGAGGTAGTCATCAAGTAGAGGCAGATATTAGGGTGCTCAGAGAGGTTGCACCTTAAGCTCCACAGGACACCTACTACTTAGGGCCACCAAAATAAGATTGGGAGACATAGGAGATCTACCTAATATACAGAAACAAATACAGAGGCAGCCAAAGCGGGGAGACAAAGAAACATTCCCCAAATGAAAGAACAAGAGGAATTGCCAGAATAAGAACAAAATGAAATGGAGGCAATCAATTTACCAGATACAGAGCTCAAAGCAATGGTTGTAAGGCTGCTCAAGGAACTTAGGGGAATAAGCAATAAACTCAGTGAGAACTTATACAGAGAAAGAAGGCATTAAAAAAGAACATAAAAACCATACAAAAACAGAAAAGAAGAACACATTACCTGAAACAAAGACTATACTTGAAGGAATCAACAGCAGATTAGGTTAATCAGAGAGTCAAATCAATGAGCTGGAAGTGAAGGTATTAGAAAACCCCAATCAGAGTAGGAAAAAGAAAAAGAATTAGAAAATGAGCAAAGAAGGACCTCTGGATAACATCAAGTGTAACAACATCTGCATCATAGGGGTATCAAAAGGAGAAGAGAGAGAACAAGGGTTCAAGAATATACTTGAAGAAATAATAATTGAACACTTCCATAATTTGGTTAAGAAATAAGATGCAAAACTCCAGGAAGTACAGAGAGTTCAAACAAAATGAACCCAAAGAAACCCACAAGTCACATCATAATTAAAATACCAAAGGCTAAAGACAATGAGAGAATATTAAAAACAGCAAGAAAAAGATGGTTACCTACCAAGAAAGTTCCCATAACAATGTTAGCTGATTTCCCAACAGAAACATTTCTGGCATGAAGGAATTGGCATGAAATATTCAAAGTGATGAAAAGCAGGAACCTAACAATCACACTACTTTACCCAGTAGTATCATTTAAAATTGAAAGATAAGTTGTAGATAACAAAAAGCTAAAGGAGTTCATTACCACCAAACCAATATTACAAGAAATGTTAAAGGGTCTTTTTGAAGAAGGAGGAGGAGGAGGAGGAAGAAGAAGAAGAAGAAGAAGAACAACAACAACAACAACAACAAAACAAAAACAAAAACAACTCAGAGGAGCATCATTATAAAGAAGAAAATGGCAATAAGTGGGTACCTATCAATAATCATTTTAAATGTAAATGACTTAAATACCCCATCAAAAGTTATAAGGTAGCTAAACGGATAAGAAAACAAAACCCATGTACATACACGTTGTCTACAAGAGATCTCCCTCAGAATGAAAGACATATGCAGGCTGAAAGTAAACAAATGTAAAAAGATACTTCATGGATATGGAAATGAAAAAAAGCTGGAGTAGAAATACTTATATCAGACAAAATAGGCTTTAAAACAAAGGCTGTAAACAAAGGCTATTATGAGACAAAAATAAACACTACATAATGATAAAGGGAGCAATCCTACAAGAAGATATAACCCCTGTAAGCTTTTATGCATCCAACATAGGAGCACCTAAATATATAAAGCAAATGCTGGTGGACGTAAAGGGACAGATTGACAGTAATACAGTCATAATAGGGGATTTTAACACACCATTGACATCAATGGATAGATTTTCCAGACAAAAAATCCACAAGGAAACAGTGGCCTTAAATAACACACTAAATCAGATGGATTTTATCAATATCATTAGATCATTTCACTCCCAAGCAATACATTAGAAAGATCATACACCATGATCAAGTGGGATTTATTTTAGGATGCAGGGTTGGTACAATATCTACAAGTCAATACATGTGATACACCATGTAAACAAAATGAATGATAAAAACCACATGATCATATCAATAGGTGCAGAGGAAGCATTTGATAAAATCCAGCATCCATTTGATAAAAACTCTCAGCAAAGTGGGAATAGAGGGGACATACCTCAAAATAATAAATGCCATATATGGCAAACCCATAGCCAACATCATATTCAAAGGCAAAAACTAGAAGCATTTCCCTTAATATGTGGAACAAGACAGGAATGTCTGCTTTCACCACTCTTACTCAACATAGTACTGGAAATCCTAGACACAGCAATTAAATAAGAAGAAGAAATAAAAGGCATCCAAATTTGAATGGAAGAAGTAAAACTGTCATTATTTGCAGATGTTATGATACTGTACATAGAGAACCCTAAAGATTCCACCAGAAAACTACTAAAGCTGATAAATTAATTCAGTAAAGTAGCAGTATACTAAATAAATATCCAGAAATTAGTTGCATTTTATATGCCAATAAATAAACTATTAGAAAGGGAAACTAAGAAAACAATACCATTTACAATTACACCAAAAAATACCTAAGAATAAATTTAACCAAGGAGTGAAAAGACCCCTACTTGGAAAATTATAAGACACTGAAGAAAGAAATTTAAAAAGATACAAATAAGTAGAAACATATACCATGTTTATGGACAGAAAGAATTAACATCATTATAATGTTCATATTACCCAAAGCAATCTATATATTCCAATCGATTCCTATCAGATTGGCATATTTCATGGAACTAGAACAAATATTCCAAAAATTTATATGGAACCACAAAAGACCTGGAATAGTCACAGATATTTGGGAAAGTAGAACAAAATTGAAGGAATCATACTAAATGATATCAAAATATACTACAAGGCTGTAGTAATCAAACAGCATTAGACTGGCATAAAAACAGACATGTAAATCAATCAATGGAACAGAATAGAGAGCACAGAAATAAACCCACACCTTCATGATCGATCAATATTTGACAAAGGAGGCAAGAACATGCAATAGGGTAGAAAAGTCTATTCAATAAATGGTGTTGGGAAAATTGGACAAATATGTACAGTAAAATAAAACCAGATAACCATCTTATACCACACACAAGAATAAACTCAAAATGGATTGAAGACTTAAATGTAAGACTCAAAACCATAAAAGTCCTAGAAGAAGACATAGACAGTAAAATTATAGACATTTCTCATAGCAATACTTTTATTTTCTGCTATATCTCCTTGGGCGAGGGAAACAAAAGAAAAAATAAACAAATGAGACTACGTCAAACTCAGAAGTTTTTTCACAACAAAGGAAACCATCAACAAAATGAAAAGACAGTCCACTGAACGGAAGAATATATTAGCCAATGATACATTTGAATAGGGGTTAATATCCAAAATTTGTAAAGAACATAGACAGGTCATCACCAAAAATACAAACAATCCAATTAAAAATGGGCAAAGGACCTCAATAGACACCTGTCCAAGGGGGGCATACAAATGGTCAATAGGCATATGAAAAGATGCTCAGTGTCATTAATCATCAGAGAAATGAAAACTAAAACTACCATGAGATATAACCTGACACTTGTCAGAATGGCTATCATCAATAAACCAATCAACAACAAGTGTTGGTGAGGATTTGGAGAAAAGGGCACCCTTGTGCACTGTTGCAGGGAATGCAGATTAGTTCAGTCATGGTGAAAAACAAGGAGTTTGCTCAAGAAATTAAAAATGGAACTTCCTTATGAGGCAGCTATTACACTCCTAGGAATATATCCAAAGAAACCTGAAACACCAATTTGAAAGAATACTTGTATGCGCACCCCTATGTTCATTGCAGCATTATTTACAATAGCCAAGATTTGGAAACAGCCCAGATGACCATTTGTAGATGACTGGATAAAAAAGCTGTGGTGCATTTTCCACAATGGAATACTACTTAGCTGTAAAAAAGAAGAAAATCTTACCTTTTGCCACAGCATGGATGGACCTTGAGAGCGTTACTCTAAGTGAACTAAATCAGTCAGAGAAAGACAAACATTGTATGGTTTCATTTGCATGTGGAATCAAATGTACAAAATATAAACAGACTCATAGATACAAAGACTAGACTGGCAGCTGTCAGAGTGAAGTGGGTTTCGGGGGGCTGGGTGAAAAACATGAATGGATTTAGAAAAAACTGATATACAGACAACCGTATGGTGATTATAAGAGGGAAATGTGAGTGGGGGCAGGTAAAAGAGGGTATACAGGGGCAAAATGGTCACAGAACGAGTCTGACTTCGTACAACATAATACACGTAATACAATATTCAGTTGATGTATTATAGAATTGTACACTTAAAACCTATATATTTTTTTAACCAATGTCACCCGAATAAATTCAATAAAAAAGGACATAATATCTAATTGAGGTACGAAGTAAAGGCTTTATTGTTTGTTTGTTTTCCTTACTGTGGATACCCCATGTTCCAGCATCATTTCTTGAGAAAAATTTCTTTCCTCCCATTGAGTGGCTTTGGTCCTTTTGTCAAAAATCACATTGACTGGGTAAGTGTTGGACATTAATCAATCATTAAGCCAATATCATACTTTCTTGATGAGTGTAGCATCACAGTACAGTAAGTCCCCATTTGATGTTGTCAGGTGAGTAGATTCTGCAACTTTAAGTGAAATAATGTGTGACAGAACCAATTCACCATGGGCTAATTGACATAAACAAGAGTTAAGTTCCTACAGCACCTCATCAGTAATATGACAAAACCTTGTTGAAGGAAACATCTTTCAAGGATTTGATGTATGTTTTAAAATTAGGTAGGGTATATCTTTTGTCTTGTTTCTCTTCTTCAAGAGTTTTTTAAAAATTTACTATTCTAGGTCCTTTGCATTTGCAAATAATTTTATAATCAGCTTACCAATTTTTAATAGGGAAAAATACAGTCTTAAGGTTTTGAGGTTGCATTGATAATTTATAGAGAAATTAATATTATATCTCAGCATAATTAATCCTCCAATCCATGAATTTGTGTATTTATTCACTTATGTATATCTTCTTTAATTTTGGTCAATAATATTTAGTTTTCACTGAGAAGTTCTCATATATATTTATATTTATACCTAATATTAAGTTTTTGATGCTATTGCAAGCAATAATTCAACCTTCCAATTATATATTGCTAGTATACAGAAATGCAGTTGGTTTTTTGTATATTAATCCTATGTTCTGTGGACTGGCTACTTTCACATGTGTTGGTTCTAGGATCTTCTTTTGGTAGAACCCATAGAATTTTCTATGTATACATTTTTTATCATTATATTGCCATTTTTACTTATGTATGGCTATTTGCTTATTTTGGCCTTATTTCACCAGCCATGACTTTCAGCTCAGTGTCGAATAGAAGTGGTAGGAACAGTCTTCCTGGCCTTGTTTCCAGTATCATAGGGAGAAAGTTTAGTACTTCACCACTAAATAGGTTTTATCATATTGAGAAAGCCCCCATCACTCCTACTTTGCTGAAAATTTTTATCATAAATGAATGTGGAATCTTGTCCCTGTACTTATGTTAATTATATAAATTTTCTCCTTTATTCTGCTAATGTGATGTTAATTGACTTTCAAATGTTAAAACAACCTTGCATTCATTTCTGAGATAAATCCCACTCTGTCATATATACTATCTAATTATAAATTTCCAGATTCTATTTGTAATATTTTGTCAAGATTTCTGCATATATGTTCATGAATGATATTTGACTATGACATTAAGGTTATGTTAGCTTCATAAAACTTTGTAGCACTTGAACTCCTTTTTCTGAACACATTTTTATAAAAATGGGAGTATTTCTTAAATGTAAGTTAAAGTTTTACAGTTAATGAACCTAGGTCTTGAACTGCATTTTGAAAATATTTTAAATTACAAATTCAACTACTTTAACTGTTATTGTGTTATTGTTTTTAAATTTCTTGGCATAAACATTCATAGTATTTTCTTATTAATTTTTATGTCCATAAAATCTGTAGTGATATCCCCTTCTACATTTCTGATATTAGTAATTTGTAATTTCTATTTTCTTTTTAAATTTTGGTAAGGTTGGCTGGGGAAACTGTTCTCTACTGTGGTTCTGTGAAAAAATTAAGCTCTAAGCTTGAAGGCATTTATTTTATAAAATAAAATAATTATTTTCCTAAGGATTTAAAATAGTATTCCCTATGTAACTTCCTTGGAAGAATAGAGTAAATAGACAATGAATTAATATTCTTTAAGTCTAATTCTCTTGCAGAACCCCAGTTGAGAAAGACCAATTTTCAATTTTATTTATCTTCTCTGATAATCATTTTTCTTGTTTCACTGGATTGTTTCTATTATTTTATTTTTCATTTTCTGCTTATTTTCCATTTCATCAATTTCCCCTTTATTATTTCCTTCCTTCTATTTACATGACATACTTTGTTCTTCTTTTCCTATTTTCCTAAGATACAAGCATGGATGATTGATTTAAAGCAATTCTTTTTTTATACAGTAAAAGCCACTTTAAATTTCCACTTAGACAATGTTTTCTCTGCAGCCCACAAAAGTTGATACTTTGTTTTTATTACCATTTGGTTAAATATTTTCTAGTTAACTTTATAATTTTTTTATTTGGTGCATGGACTATTTAGAAGTGTGTTGCTTAATTTGCAAATATTTGAGGATTTGCAAATATTTGTATGGATAATTTGTCATTGCTTTTTAATTTAATTCTTTGTGGACAGAGAATGTACTCTATAATATTTCAATAATTTTGAATTTATAAACACTTTTTAATGATTCGGCATATAGTCTCTCGATAAATATCCCATGTAAACATGAAAAGATAGAGTATTCTACAATTGTTCAATATATAGTGTTCTATAACTATCCATTAGGTCAATTTGGCTGATAGCAATGTTTAAATCTATATTTTGTATTTACAGATTTTGGTTTATTTGTCATATTACTGAGAGAGGAGTGTTAAAATGTTCAGCTCTGACTAGTGGATATGCCTGTTTTTGCTTTCAGTCCCATCAGTTTTTGATTCATATGTTTCGAAGCTCTGATGTAGAGAGATACATTCACATTTTGTATTGTTAAGTCTTCTTAATTAATAATTAATTCACAGTTCACATCATTGTGAAATGTTCCTCTTTCTCTCTGTTAATACTCCTCGACTCTACTTTGTATGTCATTGATGTACTTACTACACCTTTATTATAATCAATTATTTTTTTCCTTTTAAACTATGTCCTATTCAAAATGCATCTTATGTAACCTATGGGATGGTTAAAATAAAAAAGAGTGACAGCACTAAATGTTGGCAAGGGTCCAGAAAAACTCGGTCACCCACACATTGTTGTTGAGCCTGTCAAGTGGTAAAGCTACTGTGGAAGACATTTTGGCAGTTTCTTATAAAACTAAACATGCAACTGCCATAGAACCCAATAGTTGTACTGTAGGGGCTTTATGCCAGAGAAATGAAAACCCATGTCCACACATAAAAATCTGTAAACACATGTTCATAGAAGCTTTATTTGTAATAGCAAAAAAGTCTAGGAGACAACCTAGAGGTCCTTCAATGGATGACTGGTTAAACAAACGGTGATACATCCACATCACGGAATGTTACTAAGTAATAAAAAGGAGTAAATTATCTATACATGCAATAACTTGGATGCATCTCCAGGGAATTATGTTGAGTGAAAAAAGCCAATACCAGAAGTTTTACTACCACGTATTCCATTAACTACATTCTTGCACTGACAAAATTATAAAAATAAAGAACACATTAGTGATTCCTAGGGGTCAGGGAAGGGGGATTGGAAAGGAGGTGGGCGTGGCCAAGAAAACAGCAACAATGTCTGCTAATTCTAAGATCTACATTATTTCTGGTTTGGCTACTACTGACTCATTGTGAAGTGCTACATTTTCCTATTTCCTCACATGTCTTCAAATACGTTATTATATACTTGATTGTGGATTCTATGTTGTTATGGAAATCCAAATTTAGTTGACTTCCTTTAAAGACTGTTGTGTTTTGTTCTGACTAGCAATTTATTGACAGATCAGTTTTATCATACCAAGGCTTAGTTTTAGGCTTTCTAATGATGAAACTAGATTACCCTTTTTCTAGAGCTAGAGTAGCCCTACTCTTAAGTTGTACCTTTTCTGGGATCTCAGTTGAATTCTCAGGGAATTTATGAGGGCCCTCTACTTTAGAGGATTATACCCTAACTTATTTTCTTGCACTATACAGCCTCCATGATTCTGTCTGGTTCATAGTTATCCAGTAGCTATTCTCTGCCTAATCTCACTGAATCTTGATCTGTGCATACACAGCTTTCTGTTCACCCGAAAGCTCAAGTGGACTTTATGCAGTTTTCTGAAGCTTTACCTATGCACCTGCCTTTTCTCTGAAACCTGATCTATAACTTTCAGCTACATTCCCGGCCTCAAACTCTAATCTCTTTTGCCTATATCCAGTGAGACCACTTCTTAAACAAACAAACAAATAACACTTAAAAAACTGGGCTCAACTTTCTTTTAATTAGGCTTTACTTTCCCATGCTGAAATTTAAAGAGTGGCTCCAGGTAGAAAGTTGGAGTGACATCCGGTGTTTTCTTTATCTCAAGAATTATAGCTCTATGCTATCTATTGTCCAATGTCTGAAAACAGTTTCTTCCTACATTTTGTTCAGTTTTACAGTTCTTCATAGCAAAAAGGTTAAGTCCTATAGCCACTTCCCCATGCTGGCTTGTATAGTAATTACACTTAAATATGATGTTTTACGTTATCCTCATAACTTCATGAAATACTCTTAAGCAATTTTCTGGCTAACAAGACCACACTCAGGTAAGTTAGGCACTTTCTGTTACTCTGTAAATCCCTCAAGGGTAGAAGGATATTTTATTAATTCTATTGATTGTTGCATTTGTTCACTGTTCAGTGCTTTGTACACAACAGGTGCTCAATAAATTACACTTTGGTAGGTGCTATTTTCAACATTATACAAATTTTAAAAACCCTAAATCTCAGAGAAGACAAATTGGGGAAAGGGGACAGAACTAGTATTGGTTAAATGCTGAGATCACAGACCAAAACTGGCCTGCTTTTCTTTTCTTATTTTATTAAAGTATAGTTGACATATACTATTACATTATTTCAGGTATACAAAATAGTGATTTGACTTCTATACACCTTACAAAGTGATCCCTACTACAAGTCTAATAGCCATCTGTCACCATGCAAAGTTACTGCAGTATTATTGAGTATATTTCCTATGCTATATATTACATCCCTGTGCCTTATGTATTTTATACCTTGAAATTTGTACCTCTTAACCCCTTCACCTTTTGGCCCATCCCCTCACCTCCATCTCCTCTGGTGACCATCAGTCTGTTTTCTGCATCTATGAGCCTGTTTCTGTTTTGTTTTGCTTGATCGTTTTTGTCTTTCAGATTCCATGTATAACTGAAATCATATTGTAGTCTTTCTTTGCCCGATGTACTTCATGTAGCATAAAGACCCTCTTGGTCCATCCATTTTATTAGCTCACTTGTCTTTTTTCAAATAAAGTTTTATTGGAACCCAGCCATGCGGTTTCCTTGGTATATGGTCTCTGGCTGCTTCATGCTGTAAGTTAGGCCTGCGAAGCCTGTGATGTTTACTACCTGGCTCTTGACAGAAGAAGTTTGCCAACCCCTGATTTAGTGTATGTTAGGCAATATGTTCAGCGCTGTTACATATTTTTCACCTCATTAAATTTCATAGCCATGGTATAAACTAATAAATAATGCCATTATCCAGATGCAAACTCTGAGGCCCAGAGAAATAACTTGACCCAAGTTCTATGGCTCATAAGCGGCAAAGCACAAATTTGAATTCTGACTTGTCAGACAGTGACACCTATGTTCCTTTTAACTCCTAGCAGTCAATCAAGCTTGAAAAGAAATGCGAGGCCCAGAGGGTGCACGTCACCACATATGGGCAAGTGGATACAGGCAGGTGGAACTGAAGCTACAGTTAGCTGAAGAGCTGACTTTATACCTTATGAAGAGAAGAGTTTATACCATCACTACTAAGAGAAACTTTTTATATGTTGACCCCCGTGCAGATTAAGAATTATATGTGTGTGCTACATATTTATATATAGTGCTCTCTCTCTCTCTTTATATATACATGTACATACCTATATATATTTATGTGTGTGTATATAATTTGATTTATTTCTCACAGGTATTCTATGAAGATATTTTTATATGTACAGAAAAAGTACTTAGATTGTATTACAAAATAGTAATCATAAATCAAGGACTCAATTTGGTTCTCCTAACTCACTAACTTTTCATTTGTACCTTCTTTCCATCCTTTCTCAGTTCCCTCTGCTAGGTTTCCATGATGTCAATCACTAGCCAGTAAGGAAGGATAAATGTCTTGGGGGGTCCTCTCTGGTCACACTAAGTCCTAAGAGCCCACTTTGCCAATAACTCTTCTGGGCCTCCTTGGAAAGCTTCCAACCCTCACTCCCAGCCCCATCAAAATGTGATGCTTTTCTTTCCTATCTTTTTTAAAGAGCCTTAAGTGCTGAACTATCATCAATTTAATTTTAAATTATCTTCTGATTTTCTACATGGGCTGAGATTGAAAGCACTTTGTGGAAAAAATGCTAGCAACAATGAAGGAGAAGGGAAGCATTTGTGAAATGGTTTTCTTCTTTTCAAGATCTGTAATAGAGTTTTGTATCAACCTGACTCCTTCCTTCAGCTGTAACACAGTTAGAGAAAGGTAGGTGTTATAAATTGAGAGTTCAGGAGGTGACTTTATTGACCCAGTCTTTTCAATGGGATTGGTATTATAGGTCTTCTGCACAGAAAACAGTGCAGCAATATTTCTAACACAATTATATCTTAGCCAGTAGCCCTTTCCTTCCTCCTTATGCCTGAAGGTGTTCCTAAGTTCCTCCATCTCTTAGTGTCTTCTGTGCACGCTCTCCTTCCAAACCTCAGCAGCTTCCCGTGGTGCCCAAGATCAAATCATTCAGGGGAGAGAGTTAGCGACATAACTACTATTTATGCAATTGGGTTTTCTGACAACTGGAAAGGGCTCTCTGATAATAAAGAGAACAATAGATGTTATAGAGACACAGAGACTGTCAAGTCCGTACACTAACTGGGAGTGAAATATAAGATGCCGTGTTGATAGGAGATTTTGGGGAAAGTTTTTGTGGATGAAAAGATAGAGATACAGGGCACAGTCACCTCTCATGGACACACAAGTAGGTTGTCTATTTTATAGAATTATTCCAAAGATAAGATATGGCAGTGGAGTAAGCAAGTCAAACCTGAATGCAAATGTGACATGTTCTACACGCAGCCAGAAAACTCCCAGTGTTTTAGCATTGTGCAGTCATTTCTCCAGTGCACTAACGGTCTATCCCAAAGGGAGCCGGAGTGGTCCCAGCAGCCTAGGGGAGACCGGGGAGTTGAAAAATCGCGGCAAAGGAACAGTGGACCCCTAAGTGTGACACCAATCCCACAGGGCCCAGGAAGCTGGCCACCACTTTGGCTACATCTTCACCAAAAGGCCTTAATTGAGTCTTTTGAGGATTTTTTTTTTCCTGTGGGGACACATCCTTGATTTCATAATAGCAGTTTAGAAGAAAAACTTACTTCATTTTAGAACCAACAGCTGGAAAACACCAGGTGCACAGAGCGAATGCTGTCTTTTCTATTTTGTCATCATATAGAAGCTTCTATCATGCCAATTACCTTCTGCCAGTCTACCCATTTTCATCACTGTCATCTTTCCTGGCACACAAACCTTAACTTTCCTTCCCCTTCCTCCTTCATTTCCCCAAATCTATCCCAATGGTGGATGCCAGCCTCACAGGCAGCATCAGTAGCTGATCAGAGGTACCTAAAGAAGTAGCAACAGCTGAGAAAGGACTACAACAGCATCAGTTAAGAGTCACTTGACCTTCACTATTTCTCTGCTCTCTGCCTCAGATGCCTGTAGAAAAAAAGGTAGGGAAAAGGATTAAATGAGTAGAACATGCACTTCTACACTAGAGATCATTGGGCTTAGGATGTTGGATCTGCACTGGAGAGAGGGGGAACAAATGAGACTGGCCTTTTAGATTCCCTGGGTTTTGTCTTAACTAAAAAAGGCCTAGAGGCCATGGAATCTTCTTAAATACAGGACAAAAGTGGAGTAAGTTGGCAGAGCTTGTTTAAGATGGTGACTGACAAGCCATAAATCTTTTCCGGGTTTGTACTGCACTGAATTCAGACTGATAAATAGATTAAACTGTTTTTATAACTTAATTTATATAACCAGGATGCAAGCCTGGGCTAGTACAGAAAACAAATCCTTTGGAATCACAGAAGTCTGGCTTCAAGTCTCTGTCACTTAATACTTGAGTGAACTGGATTGTTTCACAGCTCTTGATTCTGTTTTCACATTTATAACATGAAAGCATCACTCATCTACTGCACAATCAGCATAAGAATTACTTAAGAGAATGCACAGAAAGTGACTAGCACCATAGAGGACACAAACATTCTACAAAATATTCTCTTACGACAGTATCTGGTTACCTAGTGCCTGGTTCTCTCATTTCGACCCGTCCAAACCCTATGATTCTGCCTCAGGCTCCACCTCTATGAGTCCATCCCTAACTACCATATCTGAGCATTTTATTCAAGTACTTGAACACGACTGTCAGGAAAAAGAAAAGGTGGACATTCTGTATAACTCTCACAGGGCAATTTTATATAAAAATGAAAAGGAACTGGAGACTATTATGCTAAGTGAAATAAGCCAGTCAGTGAAAGACAAATACCATATGATCTCACTTATAAGAGGAATCTAATAAGCAAAATAAACTAACAAGCAAAATAGAACCGGAAACATGGAAATGCAGAAAAGACTGAGAGCAGTCATGGGTGGGGTTGGGGGGATAACGGTGGAAAGAAGGGGAAGGGGCTAGTCAAAGAACATGTATGAATGACCCATGGACATGGAAAATGGTGTGGAGATTGACTGTGGGAACAGGGATGGGCTGAGCGGAGGATGGCAAAAGGGGAAAAATTGGGACAACTGTAATAGAATAATAATAAAAAATTAAAGTATATAAAAAAAGAAACAGATTTGGGTTGAATATATGAAATTGATTTCCAACAATTTAAGCTGACCAATAATAGAGAAACAGTGAACTTTTCATGTCCACAAATAGGTCCACTGCTGAAAGCTGCCACATAATACCATGGATAGCTTTGACAACAGATAGATTGAGGTTCGAATACCAGTTCTGCCTACTTACTAGTGGCAAGATATTGGCCCAGTTGTGGAACTTCTCTGAATCTCTTCCCTTCATGTGGAAATCTGTCATAAAAATTGCTACCAGCTCAGGGTTATTCTGAAGATTCAATGTTGTAAGAAACTACCCGACGACCACCACCAAAACAAAGCAAACATTGCTTGGCCTCCTCTGGGCTAGGCTTTGGGTGCGGCCTTGCCAGTCTTTGTGACCCTGTTAGGCATTGTGATGCCCTATATTTCCCTAAGATTTTATGAGCCCAACAGGTCTCTGTCATTCTCTCTGCTATCTCGGTGCCCGAGGAGGCCAAGGCAATGTTTTGGCTATTCATGGTCTTTTGTGGTTCTCTATAAATTTTGGGACTAGTTTTCCTACTTCTGTGAAAATTGCCATTAGAATTTTTGTAGGAATTACACTGAATCTGTAGATTACTCTAATTAATATGGACATTTTAACAATATTAATTCTTCCAACAAATGAGCATGATATATCTTTCCATTTATTTGATTTTTCTTCAATTTCTTTTCAGTTTATAGGTCATTCACTTTCTTGATTAAATTTATTCCTAAGTATTTTATTCTTTTTGATCCTATTGTAAATGGAATTATTTTCTTAATTTCTCTTTATGGTAGTCCCTTGTTAGTGTATAGAAAAAACTTTTGTATATTGACTCCATATCCTGTAACTTTACTGGGTTTATTTATTAGTTCTAACAGTTTTTGGTGGAGTCTTTAGGGTTTCCTGAATATCAAATCGTGTCATCTTTAAATAACGACAGTTTTACTTCTTTCTTTATCACTTGAATGCCTTTTATTTCTTTTTCTTGCATAATTACTCTGGTTAGGGCTTTCATTGCTATGCTAATGAAAGTGATGAGAGTTGTTTCTGATCTTAAATGAAAAGTTTTCAGACTTTCTCCATTGAGTATGATGATAGCTGTGGGTTTGCATCAGGGCTTTTATTATGCTGAGGTACATTCTGTCTATGACCAGTTTGTTGAGAGTTCAAAATCCTAAACATTAAGTACAGAAGAAATTGAATCAATTGTATAGACTGACCATACAGGTTCACCTCCCAATATCGAAATTCCTTGAAGCGACAGAAAAAATTTTTTATAAGAATTAATCCTTTATTCATCTAACAAATATCTCTTGCCTCCTAACATGCACTAGGTGCTACTGTGGTGAATAGAATAAGCAAGATTCCTGACCCCATGGAGTGTACATTCTAGTTAAGGTGAGAGGTCAGGGAAAAAACAATAAACAAGCAAACCAATAAATATACAAGACAATGATAGACAATGATGTATACTACAAAATTAATCAAATAGACTATTTCATCTGTAGCAGCCAGTAAAATCCTTTTAGAAAAAGCAATGTGGAGCCAAGGCCTGAATGATCCAAAGATACGGACTTGCAAAATCTTTGGGATAGAATATTCCCAAAGGCCTAGCAAGTTCAAAGCCCTAGAGTAGATCTGACCTTGGCCCATTTGAGGAACAGAAACCCATTCTGTAAGAGGAAAGTGACATCCATGGACCAGGAATTTTGAAAAATGTCTAGAATGCCAGGGTTATAGAAAATAGATCTCTATTCTAGAGAATGCTGAAGGAGTTTGATGTCCAGGGAGACAAATACACATTTTCCCAATACAGACATGAATTATTAGGTAATTCATGAGGGGTAGTATTCATCGTGAGGAAGTACAGGGTGCTAGACAAAGGATACAGGTAAAATAAAGGGCAGGCGTGGAGAGAGTGCCAACCAAGGAAGTACAGTTTCCTAGTACATTTCAACTCATTCAAGTGCCTCATCTTTTAAGTCCACCTGAAGAAGTGGTACACTGAATACACTCAAGCCCTTTGAATATCACTCTATTAGTGAAAAGAGAGTCCTATAATGACAGATTATTCTAGACCACACCTAACATTCTTTCCAGAACTTCAATTTCAAATGTTAGGTAATATTACGAAACAGTAGCAACTAAAATATCTAAATTTAGGTAATTGTTTTCCTGTCATTAACTGAGGAATAGTCAAATTTCTTATGGAAATAACTGAGAAGCTAAATTTAAAATATTTAAAAAATGTTTTGCTAATATTAATGAACGTCCTGAAAACTTTAAGAGAGGACATTCATATTTAGAGACTTCAATTCTAAATATGATTTGTTTCAAACCCTGGTCTACTGACCTTCTAAGAAAGCATGATTGAGTGCTCAGGTACAGGGTTGTAGAAAACACATCAGTTTCTGGGCCTAGTCATATTACTAAATACCTGGATGATTTTGGGCAGTCCACCACCTCTCTACTTCAGATTCCTCGGCAGAAAATAGCAAAAATAACACATATTCTATGGTTGACTCTTAGGGTCCTAAAAGTGAAAACTTATTAACTTTTTATAAAGAATATGTATTATTGAGGGGGTTACATAGCCCTCACCTCCATCCACTCAACAAAATAAAATTTAAGTTCTTACTACATGCAAAACCCTGAGCCAGACACTGTAGGGTGCACAGAATGGTAAACATAGCCTCTGCGCTCCTTACAATACAGTGAAATAGGCACCTTTTCCGACTACCAAAAGAAGGATGTGTGGGAACCATCTTTGCTTTTCTAAGTGAGAATGACGGCTGTTATAAAATGTGTTAAGGTATTCTGATTTTGTAAAATTCTGATTTTAGAATATCTCAGCCCTTTGGGTGTACCTTTGAAGTGAGAACTTACAAAGAGCTTGGGGAACATTAACTGATATGGAGAATTAGCCAGGGAAAGACTTGCTCATTCCTGGAATTCATGTGGATCAGTAACCTTGGTTCTGAAAATACCTTAGAGCTGAAAATATCTTTCAGAGAGAGAAGGATTTATAGGTCCATCAAGAAGGGAAAACATTGGAAAAGAAAGACGCCACTTGCTTCTATGAGCTTTGTAATGGCGTCAGCTATTATAAATCATGGGTTGGTGCAGGAGTAGGAAAAAGAAAAAGATATGGCTGCTAGAGTCTTTCCAAAGAACAATCTCTGAGGGTCACAGTGACTGATTAGCATGTGCAAGGAAAGATAGGGAACGTGGATGATGACGGAGTTTTCAAGCTTGCCTAAGTGGGGAAATGTTGGCGTTATTGATGAGGGAAAGGAACTGAGCATGTTCAGCCCAGTTTTGATGGGAGGAGGAGCTCAGCATGGCAAGTGTTTATCTGAGTGGAGAAAACAGAACAGCTGAGTAGGGATGTTTGGCTAGAATTAAAGACAATGCAGTTGGACCTTGAGTGAGAGAACAAGGTGGAAGGGACAGATTTGGGTGTCATTTGTACAGAGATTGTCCCTGAAACAGACAGAACATTTGTAGCAGGAGAGGGAGCCCAGATCCCAGGCTGAACTTTCACAAAAGCTCAGTTTGAGTTAGGGCACAGGAAGAAGAAAAGCCAGGGCGGGAGACAGAGATCAAGCAAGGAGATGGAATGAGTTACCTTGGAAATAGGTAGGAAGTATTTCAAGGTTTTAAGACAGATGATCAATATATTCTTGAGCTTCTTTTTAAAGAAATGTGTCAATTAAGGAAAAGTAATAAGATGGTGGCTAGAGCAGACACAAATATCATACCAAGATTTTCTTTTCAAGGGAAGAAGAAACACACAGGTTGGACAGAAAGTCTATGCAGATGAAGGGTGTGAAGATGCCAGCGACAGGGAATAAATATAGCAACAGTATCTCTCAGATGAGATCTAGCTTTAGAGAAAAATAAGGACAGAGTTTCCCTTGAGCTACAAAGAAGGACAAGAGAGGTACCATCAAGGTTGAAATGTGTTAAACTGAAGATGGTAAACTCTACAGTCACTCAATAAAAATAGAGTAGGGAGCTGTTCATTGAGTAAGAATGCAGACTTCAGAATAATAAAAGATTATGGAGTAGCTATTGGTAGGCATGTGTTATGTAATTATCTACAAATGAGGACAGAACTGGCAGCTAAGTAGTGAGTGCTGAATTTGGGGTGCAATCACAAAATAAATATTTGTTGAGTTCCTTCTATGTGCCAGGCATGAGTCCTTGAAGCCAGAGTACAGTGTTCACATCTTTCATGACCAATGATCTGTGGCCTAGGCCCCGGGTACAGAGAGTCAAGAGAGAGGATTATTTAGAATAGAAGTGAGGACAGTGTTAAGGAAAGGGCTGGGCAGGCATCCAGAGTACTGTGCTACTCATAAAATATTATTCCAGATTCTAATACTTTTTCTTATACTGACAAACCTTACCACCTTCGACATCACTCAAAAACTGCACCTGGATCTTAGTATTCACTTCAGTGTGTGTGTGTGTGTGTGTGTGTGTGTGTGTGTGTGTGTGTTTTAAGGGGCTGCTGTGAGATGGGGTCTCTGTCACGTGTCTATACTAGCAAGATTTCTTTTGGTTGCAACAGATTACCAACTTGAACTAGCTTAAGCCAAGGGGTAATTTAATGGATCAAATAACAGGAAGAGTAAGATGTGGTGGGGCCTTCAGGATAAAAGAAGCCAGGCCTCTCACGAAGGTGGCCTCTCCCTGTCTACACCGGTTCTAACCAAGTGCAAGCCTATCTCCTACTGTAGAATGACTTCCTCCTCATAGGGAACATGGCCCCAGTCGGTCACGGTCTCTTATGAGAACATTCTCTCTGATCCCATGGTCAAAATTCTTGAAAGAGCTCTCTGAGTGTGGCTATTCTGGACTTAAGAATTGTGGGCATGAGCACAAAAACCACGATTGGCCTGCATTGTTCAGGTATCCGGTCCCGGTCAATCAATGACGACTTATTTGGAGGGGACTCGGGATATGTTAGAAGTTGTCACCTGCAGTAAGAAAGAAGGAAGAGTTCCCAGAAAGGGGGAAGGGAGTTAGCATTCTTACGGAAAATAAATAAGTGAATTACTTTAAATAGATATCTTTGTCATTGATCTTTTTGCCAGTTTTAGCATGATTCACTAGGTTTGGCTTTCTTTATATGTATCCCAAATATTTGTAATTAGCAGAATGGATAAGTAAATTGTATATATTAACTATTTATAACACAGTAACATATATACAGCAAGGACAGTGAATGAGCTACAGTTAAACACAGCAGCAAGGATGAAGCTCACAAACATATCTTGAGTAAAATAATATATATATATTTTACACCACAAAATAAGATATACCAAAATTTTCCATTTATTAGAAAGTTAGTATACGATGTTAGAAGTCAGAAGAGCTTCGCATCTGACAAAGTGGGGGAGGGTCCCAAGGAGCTGGTGATGTTCCTTTTTATTTTTAATCTGAATGGGGTACATGGGTATGTTTCACTTTATGATAATTCATTGGGCTAATTTGTGTGCTCCCTGTAGTATGTTACACTGAAATAAAATGTTTTCTTTTTCCCTACAAAAATGCTTGCTAGCAATGGAGGGGGGCAGAAATCCACTTGAGTTAGTTTGAAAAATGTTGCCGCTTTTGAAAATCACTGGTATAATTCCATACTTTGTTTCACAGACTAGGAAACAAAAATCCGGATGTATTGAGTACCTGACTCTAGGTCTCAGACTTATTTAGATTCAGGACTGAAGGCTGCATTCATTCATTCATTTATTCATTCATTTATTTGGCATCTGTTAGCGGGAAGCCACTGCGCTAGGCTCAGGGTGCTCCCAGTCTACTGCTCTGTAGTGCAGCGAGCGCTGTTACAGAAAAACGGAGTGTCGAAGAACACACGTCAGGGGCCATTATATCCTGGTGGATCGGGGGACCTCCACAGAGATACGCTCATATGCGTACCAGCTATTCAGAGAGACACATGTTCAGTAGTTAGGTGAGTAAACTGGTGCAATGCTGCCTGGATTGAAAGCTTGACCACATCGTTTGTCTGCTAGGTTGCTTGACCAAGCTACATAATCTTAGGTTAGTCACACAATCTCTATGCTTCACTTCCCTCAGCTGTAAAATGTGACAAATTATGGAAGTTAATATAGAATAATGCTTAATAATGCTTAGGAAGTTCCTGGGCACACAGAGTGGGTGGCAAGCGTGAAGAAGGGCGCAGTGGGAAAAGCTGGCCTCAGTGGGGAGGAATAGTTTATTACTGACATTGCTTAGAATTGCCAACAAATGGTGGTTAGAAAAACGGACTCATGTTTTGGTTTTATAGTTTAAAAAAATTCTCTGCAGACAAGATGACCCCTTATTGCTTGCATCTGAAGTAGATACTCCTACTGCCCCATTCTCCACCCTGTATACTACCAGATACACAAGTACTACATCAATGTGTGCTACTGTCATTGTTTTATTTAGGTATGGAAAGCCACATAGGGATTCTAGGGTGGGGGAGTGAGGGTAGTCTTCCTGGCAGAGAAAACAGCACATACAAAGGCAAGTAGGTAAAAAGCGCATGTTCATTCAAACCATTAGCTAATACCCAGGCAGGAAGAAGAGCACTAGGCTTTCCTAAGGATAAGGGTTCTATCATTGGGAAAGAAAGAGGATCTTTGTTAATCTTTTCTTTGCTAGGCATCATTGAAACCCACTTGCAATTTCACATGAGATCCTTCTGCTTCAATTCAACATTTTCTGCACTCCTTGGCATTGTACTTGGTTGCCTTTCTGCTCTAGAGAGTCAAGGATGGCTTGAAGATACCTGCCCTTGAGAGCACAACCTGCCAACAAGCTATTTCTGTGCAGTGCTTCTTACTGCACCAATGTGAATACCTGCTTTGATAAGAATAATCAACTTCTTTGTCTTTCAGAGGATTCTTAATGCCAACATTCTGTGAGTGCAATTAAATAAAGGGGGGAAGCCCAGTTAAATAATTCATAAACGCACAACTATGGAAATAATAATTTTAGCTTGTTTTTTCCACCAGTCAGTGATTGAGCTTCTATGAAGGTAGGGGACTCTCTTACGCTGAGGACTGTCACACCACAGTAGGACTCTACAGAAAAGGTGTGAAGCACTCACTGAAGAGTCCCAGGAGGACTGTCTTAGCTTGGACTGCTTAACAAAATACCAGAGACTAGGCGAGGGTCCTCTTGCAAACACTGACTTCTTGCTGTGTCCTCACATGGCAGAGAGAGAGAGAAAGAGAAAGAGAGAGAGAGAGAGAGAGAGAGCGCGCTCTGGCATTCCTCTTCTTATAAGGGTACTAATCTAATCACACACCACATCAAAACATAATCACTTCATAAAGGCCCCACTTTCAAATGCTATCACATTGGGTGTTAGGGCTTCAACATATAAATTTGGGGAGCTGTGACACAAACATTTAGTCCATAGCAAGGATGAATGGAATAATTGTAACAGTGCTAGATACCAGCACATCACGTAGGTGACTTAGCAAAATAACAACAACAAAAAGCTATTTTTCCAGTCTAAATTGAAAATAAGCAATAAATGTATTTACCTCAGAGAGCATACATCACCTGTGACTGTAACTCCTCTCTGACTCTTCCTAAAGAGGGTCCCCAAACTAGAAGGTGAAACAAAATAAGGGACAAAACACAGTACAATTACCTGGAACCAAAATCTGGAATCTTTTCCACTGGGGAATGTGTATTAGACAGAAGAATTTTTAGTCCATGGATTGACTGTCATTTTGAATCTACAAACCTCAGCACACTATATAAAATAATCTGGGCCAAATAAGAATTATTTTTAAAAACAATAAAATCCCATTATAAAGCACCCCAACAGACAGGGAACTTACGATTCTCTAGCCAAGACTAAACAATATACCCGAGCGTGATGCTTAGGAACACAGTGCCTGGAGCCCTGCACCTCCGTGTGCATCCTGGCTTCACAGCTCACTAGTTTTATGACCTTGGACAGGTTAGTTAAGTTCCATGAGCTTCAATTCTGTCATTTATAAAATGGGATTAGTAGTACTATCTACCTCACAGAGCTGTTACTAAAATTAAATAAAGTTTAGACAGGAAGCACTTGAAATAGTATCTGAAACATAGTAAGCAGTCTATTTACTTTTTTTTTTTTTTTAACATATTAACCATGACCTCAGCACAGGTACGTGACCAATGTCCTTGGGGAGGCAACAACCTGGTGAAATCAGAAAAACAGAATGTAATTCATCTGGTCAGAATGTTGGGGGAACGGTCTCATGAATCCTCATGGTGCCCCTAGAGCATATCACCTTGCACTGCAGTCAGATCAGAAACAACAAGTTCTGGGGAAGTCAAAGGAAACGGAAAGCTCTCATATACATCGGATGCCACAAGCCCCAAACTCTATTGGTTATGGTCTCAGCCCTCTCCTACCCATTTCCCATGTTCCCGTTTTCCTTCTTCTGCTTTCTATTTTTCATACAAACCTAGGCATCAACTTACATTTCGCCCTCTTCTCTGAGCCCAGCCATCACCAGGGTCTTTAAAACTACATTACAGGTCCAGGGTCAGGCATGCATTATTGCTCACCTGGACCACTGTAAAGACTTCTTATGTGTCTACACTTGCTCCAGGTCAATCATTGTCTTGTATGCATGTGAGGGGTTGGGCTCAACCCCTCCCTGATTTCCAGGGGGTCACCTGTTACATTTTCACTTTTAATTCTTTCCACTCTCTCAGTCTTAATTTTACACTGTCTCCATACAGAATCAGCACATGTCCCCGAATGTCCCATATTACCTCGCACCTCTGTGCCCTGGGCACATGGTCTTTCATCCATTGGGGATTCTTCCATTGGTCTGTCTACTCAGAAATCTCCAGCTTACCCTACACGGTCGAGTTCCAATGTTGCCACCTCCTTGGAGCCATCCCTAACTCCTGCAGATGCTCTAACATCCTCATGTTTGTGGCATCATCACAGCTTCATAATTATAGTGGTTTGCAGGAATATCCCCCACACTGAGCCTGGATACCGTAGACCATGATAACAACAACAAAAACAGGAGCACCAACAACAATCTTTCCTTTATTTAAAAAAATTTCCTGTAATGTTGAGTTTTTAGTACATTCTAGGTATTTTCTAAATCATTTTTTAGTGTGAACCACATAAACTTGCTATTTTAATTGTTTAAAATGGTCACATATTGGTGAGTTCATGTAGCTCAACCTAAAATAGGCATTTAAAAAAATTTAATCTTTACAAAAACTCTAACAGATAGATGTGTTATTATCTCCATTCTATGGGGAAGAAGATTGAGGCTCAGAGGTTTTAAGTAAGTTTGCCCAAGGTCACAGGACAAGTTAGTGAAGGAGCCCAGGTTCTAATCCCAACTGCCTGACTCTACATGCTCCTAACCAGTACTATGCCTTGACTCACAGAATTATTTTTTTAATTGGTTAATCAACTAATGAAGCAATGACGAGGCGGTCCCCAGAAATGTGATGGTGGTTGCCTAACACAAAGCAAGTCTAGAGAGGACAAATTCTAATCTTACTGTGGGAGTTGCAGTAGCTTTTCTACGCAGCAAGCAAAGGCTGTTAAGTAATGAAATGAGTTAATAAAGAAGGTTATAGAATCTCCTTCAAGGGAAGGATTTCTTCTCCCAATGGAGGATAGATTCTCATCTGTCTGTGATGGTTTAAATATAATCCTTTGTGAAGGTCAATAAATTGGGCTTACTGAGTTCTTTCCAGCCTCCTATGATACGCAGATACATTGGCTTAATGTGGCTCAGCACATGGCCTGAAAATGGAAGGGTGCTGATCTCCTAGCCAGAAATAATCTCTTCCTCCTTCAAACTCTCATCCCTCTGACTTGATCTTCTTTGTGACATAGGTAGTGATTTTTGTATGTGGTCCTGCTTTCTGTGAGAGAAAAATGCATTTAAAACAGGAAACATCTCCTACAGTGCCTACCAGAATGTTTACTGCTACATCTTTCAAAATTTGATGAAATGGAACATCTTTTCTCTTTTGAAAGAATCCTGTAATACCAACTGAGAATAAGTCCCTGATTTTTGTCTAAAATCTATTATCAAAACTGAGAAACTCATACCATGAGAACAAAGCTTTCTTAAATGTGCTTTTGGTTCAATCATTATCAGATACATATTTTTTTCTCTTCCTCAGAGAGAAAATATGGGCACTCAGATGTTAATTTCTTCCAGGTAAAAAGTCTGAAAGATGAACCAGCATTTTAGTCAATGAGAAAGAGAGCGAGCTAAATTACTAATAGAAAATAGTACATCCACATATCTCAACAAGTGTTTAGCAATTTCCAGTTAGAGTCACTACCACCTCAAAATCATTCTTTTTGTTTTTTAAACTTAGACACATTAAAAAAAAAGATTTTATTTTATTTTAGACAGAGGGGAAGGGAGGGAGACAGAGAGGGAGAGAAACTTCAATGTGTGGTTGCCTCTAGCATGCCCCCTATTGGGGACTTGGCCCACAACCCAGGCATGTGTCCTGACTGGGGAATCGAACAGGCGACCCTTTGGTTCACAGGCCGAGGCTCAATCCACTGAGCTATGCCAGCCAGGTCAAAATCATTCTAATGGAAAAGTCTTTTTTTCCCGTAATTGTCACTCCACAGAAGCACAACTTTTCATAACAATAATGAATATGTGTAATAAAAATTGCTCTAAATCCTTATGTTCGATAAAACTGCTAATAACAACAATACTTATACAAAACATTAAAGTAAAAAGCATCAAATGATCTAGCTCATTTGATTCGTATAACAATCCTTACCACTTATATTACTACTTTAGGAGATATTTAAAGGAAACTTGCATCAGAGAGGTGAAGAAAATTGCTGAGTCACAAAGCTAGGAATAGTAGAGTGGACTGGAACCCAGGCATTTTCCTGATTCCAAATCTCTTGATCTTTACACTTCATCTTTCTGTCCAGAGGGCCAATCTTAAAAAAAAAAAAAAAAAAAAAAAAAGCATTTCTACTTCAACAATACAGAAAATCAAGATCCAGGGAAAAAGAACCAAATTTCAGGAGGAGGCACATTTTCTTAATTTTGGTAATTGAGCTTAAAAATCAATTCCTCACATCTCGTAAAAAAATACCAATAGCTATAACATTTATTGAGTATTCATATCTTACCACTATACTAAACATCGTACATGGATATGTCATCTAATCCTTACAAGTCTAGAAGGTTAGTCCTTTTCCCATTTTATGAATGTGGAAACTGTTGCTTACAGAGATGAAACTGTAAGATCTCAGCTTTTCCGAGACACATGATTGGGAAAGTTAAGCGGCAGGGTTGTGGTCTGCACATATGCCAGCTGAAGTCAGAGCCTGAGCGCCTAACCACCATGCCGATCTGCTATGCCGGTTGTTCTCAACGCTTGCGCCTGGGCACACAGCACCAGCATTCCTGGGAATTTGCTAGAAATGTGAGTTTTCTAGCCACCCCTGACCTACTCTGGGAGTGGGGCCCAGCAAATCGTTTTAACGAGCCCCGTAGCTGCTTCTAAGGCATATTCAAATCTGAGAACCACTGTGCTCGACTGAAACAAGACTAAATGGTGATCGCTTAAAAGGATCCAGTATATTCTCTGTGCTATCAGGGAATGCAAAAAGTGATAGAAGTAGAAACAACTAACAAGGTTGTTCAAAATGAAAATATTCAGTGGGTAGTAAAGCCAAAACAGGAGGAAAAACCTTCACTAGTGCATGCAGAACCTGAAAACAGCAATGATGAGCAATTAATCAGGCAATATGCTACACTGTAATCAAGGATCAGAAAAGATCAGAAAATTCTGGAAGGACTAAATGACACAGAGTTTATTACTGCATGGTAAATGATCATTAATAATATGTGACCGTTAAAAAAACTAACAAAATAGATAATCATAGGAGGAAATGTCATCTGTAGAAGAAGTAATTCAGGGTCTTAATCACTTAGCGAAATTATAGGTACAAACACAGAATCAAAAGAAAAGAACGGAAATTAGCAGTGCTATGAAAACATGGCAGAAACCTGATTGCTCTTTTTTTATAAAATCAAGATAGTTATGAAGACACCATACACTGGTTAAGGAAATTGACTTGGCTGACATTTCAACTGCTAAAAAGTATAAATTTATATAATTTTAGTAACACTTTGTTTTACATGGATCCTTATCTCTAGTGTCGAAACAAGAAATCACCCTGTAAGAATTGCTAAATGTAGACATTTTTTCCTTGGACTTCATTTGGTCCACTGGTTATACCTTGGATTTATATGATTGATGACCTCTGCTTACCTGTTGCTTTCCTAAAAGGCTAACTCTACACATCAGCGCTTCCAAAGCGAGGACCAAGAGCAGCTGCCAAGAGCATGTCATTCCAATATCATTCATTGTATCTCTTTAGAAGACAGCTTTTTCAAAGCACAATGTGGAGGGACTAAAAAGTGATATCAAGAAGAAAAATACCCACAAGTGAGTATAAAAAGAAAAAGGATTCCAACAGAGACACCAAAAGTCATTATAGAACAGAACTGTGGGTTATTCCATTCATCTGATGGCTACTGATTTGAGGTGTCTTTTTAAAAATCTCTATCAGCTGTTTAAGAGGAAGCACATCAAAGAAAATACATTAATTGAAGCTATCAAAGGAAATGTTAACCAGTAAAATTATCTAACTGGGCTTTAAAAAAAAGATATAATAACTTCCTTGAAAGAAAAGTTATACTCTTCTCTAACTTAATGTTTTGCAGCAATTTTCCATTCTCATATCAACAAAAATTAGCTTAAATGTGTTGACTACTTACTATGTCAGGAAATATTCTACACCTGATACATGCATTACCTCCTAAACTTTCATAGCAATTCTGTAATGTATGTATTATTGTTTCTCTCTTTCCATTTCATATTTTACAGATAAAGAAATTTTAAGGCAAAGAATTAAATTTACTTGCCAAAGACGGCCCTAATAATTCTGCCCCTCCCTATATGTACAAGCTGCTCCTCCCCTAAGAAGGTGGAGCTTACATTCCCTCCTCTTGAATCTGTGCTGTGTCTAAGACTAATTTGATCAATAGAATGCAAAAAAAATATGAGTATTCTAAACCAGGTATTAAGAAGGCCTGGAAGCCTCTACATCTTGAAATCAAGCCACCATATCATAAGGAAGCTCAAGCAGCCATGTGAAAAGACTCCTGTGGAGAATAATCAAGACCCCTGGCTAACAGTCTCAGCTGAGCTCCCAGCCAAGAGCCAGTGCCAACTTGCCAGTTATATGAGTGAGCTATCTTGGAAGTCTATCCCCTAGACACAGTTAAAACACTCCAGCTGGTGGCACATGGAACAGCAATAAGCTGTCTCCACCAAGTCCTATGTAAGTTGCAAAATCATGGTTGTTTAAGGCCACTAAGTTTTGAAGTAGCTTATTTCACGGTAATAGATAACTGAAGCACTGAGTTACTCAAGGCTACCCAGGGAGACAGTTCAACATCAGATAGGCCATACATTTCACTCTCAGATAAATTAACAAGGGCATATGAAGATGTGCAGAAAAAGGATTCCAATCAGGGGCAGGATGAATAGAAGATATGCTTATATGGGCACTTTATCCAACAAATGGTTGCTGAGAATCTGTGAGGTGCCAAACACTGGGCCCAGATGTTATACGTACAAAGGTGAATAGACAGATTTCTAAGCTCAAAGAATTTTCCATGCAAGGCCACTAAGACAAATTTTCAATACCAGAAAAAAATGATTAAATTGATGCAAAATAATGAATAAATACTTGGGATCACTTGGTAACCTGAGTAAACATTTGATTTTTTTTACAGCCTCCCTAAGGTGAGGAATTACAAGGCAAGATTTGGAATGAGCTTGGAGTGGGGGGAGGAGAAAAGTACAAGTAAATTTACTTGGTAGACCAACAACAACAATAAAAAAACTGTGTGTGTGTGTGTGTGTGTGTGTGTGCACGCGCGCGCGCATGTGTTTAGGAATGGGAAACAAAATATAATAAATGATTATGAGGAAAAGGATAATTAAACAATTCAAATTTGTCTTTCTGTGCGTACCCATGCACACACACAACGCTCCAATGGCAAAGCCATGGAAATGTTCTGACAAAATTGTACGTCAGAGAGCTATTTAAAAATAGTAACAGGGACTTCTAGTTCCAAAATAAAGTAGCCCTATTTCCTCCTCTTACAGAAACAGAGGTCCTCCCTCTCACATCTTAGAAACCATGAACATACAGCACAAACAAGCTGACTAAAATTCTGAAAGGTGGGAAGGAGCAGATGGACTGCCTAGGAATCTTAGGGCTCAAGAAATGACATGTCACTGAGCTCTCCCCTCCTCCCACCCCCAACATATCCCCCGCACGGCAGTATAGAAGCTTCTAACCGGAAACCAACAGCAAGCGCAGACAAAAAAAACCAAAGCAAAACAAAACGATAAGAAAAGTCTATTTTCCCTAGCCAGAAATCTAGGAAAGGGTGACCTATCAACAGAAAACCTTTTGGCAATACTGCCTGACACCAGGCAAACTCCAAAAATACCTCACCACATGGTTTTACAGGAGGTAAGTAGGAAGCCGATCTTCCATCCCACTCTCCTTCCCTCCCGACAGAAGCAATCGGTAACAATCAGGTCTCTCCCAAGATAGTGTTAGTGAGGTCCAGTGGGGAGCAGAGCTTCCTACCCCACCCTACTGGGTAGCAATAAAACTAAACAAACTGTGAATCACGTCTAGTCAGTACTTCACTCTCCGCCTAGCCCCCCACCCCAACCCATGAACCTCCATGGCCACCTGGCAACAATGAGGTGGTGAGAGGACGTATGAGGCACGTATGAGGCAAGGTTAGTTGGCAGTCATGCCATTCTTCTGCCCCACCCTGCAGCAACAAAGCAGGTGAGTCTGTTCTCTGCTTTTCACTCCCTGGAGTCGGCAGAGCACAGTCTTGCTCAGCCACTGGGAGGCAACAAGGCAGTAGGAGCTGATGCCCCACTTTCTCTAAGAAGGTGTCAGTAGGACTAAGTGCGGAGCTAGACTTCTTACCCTACCCACTTGCAAGGAAGCGGCGTGAGCCAGATCTCTTCTTCTGGCGTTGGCAGAGGGCATCAGGAAGCTGGACATGTATACCCATCCAGCTTCCGAGCTATACTTCAACAGGGGTGCCACCTACTGGAAAAAAAGGTTAAACAGAATCCTGAATCCCATAAAATAATATCTAAAATATAATTGAAATTCATTCATCATACCAAGAATTGGGTAAATCACAATTTAATGAGTAAACACAGTCCATAGCCACCAACAATGAAATTAAACAGATATTGGAATTATCTGACAAGAATTCTACAGCAACCATCATAAAAAAATGCATCCAAAGGCCATTATAAATTGCCTTGAGACAAACGAAAAAATAAAAATAATTATCAACATTATCTCTTATGTGAAGTTTATATAACTAGCAACTACGGCTATGCCAGCTTGTTTTCCTCAAGGTTACACAAGTCGTTTGTTCCATAACAGGAGGAATATCATATCCACCTGAAAATAGTTACAGTGCTGGCTCTCCTTTTCCAAAGAACCTAAGAAATTATTTTGCAGTTGTCTTCTACACAATCCACAGACAACGTGATGTTGCCGGAGGAGGTCATAGAGAGGATGTGACCGCCAGTTGACCCATGAGCTGGACTCCGGCAATCTGGGGCTCCTCGCCCCCGCCCCTGTCCTTGGAATGCGTTCTGCCAGCCATTGCCACACTAGGAGCTGTTTCAGGACATAGCCTTGAGGGAGTAAGGTGTTGTTGAGACCATCTGGACTGAATACAGGACTGAATCCATTTAATGCCTTTATATAAACTTTCAAGATTCTGGCAGGCAGGTGCACGGATCTACTCATCTTGCAGTGCTCAAGACAAGCCTCGGATGTAAGTTCCCTTGCTTATTGAAACAGCCACCTACCAATCTGGAGTGGTCGGCTTCTATCTTCCATTGCTCCTTTTTCTCCATGTAGAAGAGCCCGTTTCAGATTTCACCTGGGAAATTCCCCAGTCTGCAAACCAACAGATGTACAACATATGACCAGCAGTTAATTTCATTGTTTCATGTTAGTTGCTTACCAATTTCCCATAAATTTCATCCCATGTATTCATTTGCTTAACTTCTGTCTGTAAACCAACAGATGTACAACATATGAATGGTAGTTAATTTCATTGTTTCATGTTAGTTGCTTAACAATTTCCAATAAATTTCATCCCACATATTCATTTGCTTAACTTCTATCTCAGAGCTTAAAATCCTCTAATAAAAATGTCATAGAACATGGTAAATGGAGGAAATACTGAGTAGTTTTGTCTTGACATTGACTTTTGCTTACCTTTCCTTTTTTCTGAAAAAAAATTGTCAACTTTTATGGTGGAATAAGACTTTAGAGAAACAACTGGTTTTGATAACAGTCCTTCAGTAAAGTTTTAGGCTGCAAGGGTATGACTGGAGGTGTCCTCAGAGTATACCTTTGCCTAATTTCTGACACAAAGTCTGAAATTATATAATAAGAGTCTTTGTGTATTAAACACTTTTCAATCTTCAGGCTCTTCTCTTGAAATGAAAATACTCTCTGAGGAAATGCATCTCTGTGATGAATGCCTGGTTAGGTGTCAGAAGATATGAGCTCCCTCTCACTCGATTGCTCACTGTTCAATGTAACTTTGGACCAGTCCCTTTTTTATCCTCACCTGAGGATATGCTTATTGATTTTAGAGAGAGGGGAAGGGAGGGAGGGAGAGAGAGAGGGAGAGAAGCATCCATGTGAGAGAAACACTGATTGGTTGCCTCCCATAGGTGCCCCGACTGGGCAGGGGACTGAACCTGCAACTTAGGCATGTGCTCTGACCAAGAATTGAACCCGTGACCTTTTGGTTTATGGGATGTTGCTCCAACCCACTGAGCCACACTGGCCAGGGCTGGGCAAGCCTTTTAAACTTTCTAACCCTGTATGATTACTGGTAAAGGATGGATTATGCACCTGTATGATCCTCTTGACAGAGTTAAGAAGAAAAAGTGTATGTGGATCCTTTATACAATGTAATGAGCTAGGCAAATGTAAATGATTACTATTAGATAATTTTTGTAGAGTTTTGCAAAACTGAGTTATCGTATCAGAACAAACTATTTAGGGATAAAATATACAGATAGGATTTTAGAGGCTGCCAGGGGCTGGTAGGTATATCATAAGGAGGTACAGGACCATCAGAGGATAAGAGGAAGTTTGCCAGAGACAAATTTTGGTACATCTCAAGCTGCCCCTGCGGAGGTGTTTACTTGGAATGAGTGATCCTTGCAACGTATTTAGTGAAATGTATGCTCAGGACTGAAGGAGGCCTGCAGCAAAATATGCTGTTTATGCACATGATACATGAATATGGACAACGTCTAACAGTAGTCAGAAATTGGAGACCCTCCTCAGTTAACACTACTCCTGCAGTATGTGAAACATCCACCCCCAACCCCCATCCAGTTTTGTTAAAAATTTGTCCTCCGTTCTAAAACCCCAGTACCTGAAAGGCTGCAGAAGTGCCAGGCAAAAGTACTAGAAAGCATATTCAAAAGCTGGATTCTAATTTGATTCTAATATTAATTTACTGCGTGACCGAGATTGAGCTTGTCTCAATCTCCTTAGAACACTGAGCTAAATACTATATGCATGTATGATCTGTGGTTGGGAGGGATTTTCTAATTTGCTTCACTCTTTTGTTGGCAGCTACTTTTATACCAAAAAAAAAAAAAAAATTACGGGTCTTGAGAACTATTTCCTGATGCCGACTTTAATTTTCTTGCAGCCAAACTACATGTTACATCACTCAGAGTAGTGACTCGCACTAGTTTCACAAGTGTGTATATGTGTGGATTCTGATAATTTTGTACTCTGTAAGGGAGGAAGAAAAACACAACTCAAGTTAAGAAAAAATTATCCTCAAAAATGTTTCTTTATAACTGTTTTTAGAGACCTTTGTTAGGCTAGAGTTTGAGGTTGTGCTAAGGTGGTAAACCGTGCCAGAGGACAACATAGAAACTCAGGCTTAGAGGTCAAAATGCCTGAGTTGAATCTCTGGTTCTGCTACCCACTAATAAACTGACTTTTACACAACTGTAAATTGGGGTAACATCTAGTTTGAGATCAGATTTTCTAAAGTCATTAAAAATAATGCAAAGATAGACCTCGCATACTTGAGGAAGTCAAAAATGGTGCCTTTATTATGGTGATGGCGGTAATCACTGGCTGTGAAGAGGGGCACAGAGAGCAGACTGATCCTTTGCTCCTGTAGGAAAGTCACCCTTATCCTGCATGAGCAAAGCCATCCTCAGCTCTGTAGAGCCTTCCAAGGGGGACTGGAAACCTGCCGTTCATTTAAGAAATGGCTGTTTGCCCTGGTCAGTGTGATTTGGTTGGTTGGAGCCTTGTACCACATTCTGAAATGTCGCAGGTTTGATTCCCGGTAAGGGCACATACCTAGTTTGTGGGTTCAATCCCTGTTTGAGGTGTGTGTGAGAGGCAGCCAGTTGATGGATATTTCTCTCTCTCTCTCTCTCTCTCTTTCTCTCCCCTTCCTCTTTCTCTAAAATTCAATGAATATATATTTAAAAACACAAATGGCTTCTTCGCAATAGATCAGAGTATACCCTCTAAAAGACCAAACTGTCCCCCATGAGCTGCTCTCGAATGCTGTTTCCCTGTGAGCAGTAAACGAAGGCCCATATTCCAATTTCTGTAGCCTAGGATGATGATCATAGCTATATCAACAATAATAACAATAACAATACCGCTTATTCATTTATTGGGTCCTTTCTCTACAGGCCAAGCAGTGTACTAAGTCCTTTACATACATTATCTTACTTTTCTTCAATTTTTTGAGGTAGATATTATTACTCCATTAAAAGATAAAAGTCTCAAGCCTTATTCACTATTCTACCTTACGTGATGCACTAAAATACTCAGTCTTGTTATTACTTAACCGAGACTCCCCAGCTGCTAGGAATTTATGATAATTGTATAATTAGAATTTCAAATTTGGGGCAGTGACTGAGAATTATTATCATTCATTATATAACCTTACAAAAGTATTTACTATAATAAATTTGCACTATCTTTTGGAGAAGTCTACAGTCTTCTTAAGCACAACCACACATACTTAAACAGAAAAGAAATATGAATGAGATATATCCTTAATAAACAAGAAGGCGATAAAATGAGGTAATAATTCCAAATATCACTGAAATTATACACAAATACTGTGTACCAGGCACAGTTATAATTATCTCACATGTATTATTTAATTTAACCTTCACAACAATTCTACAAGGCGGGAAATATTAAAATTCCCACTTTATAAATGAGGAAACAGAAGAAGTATAAATGACTAATTGGAAAGAATTGATTAAACATTAAGGCAGGAAAAAGTATTCAATAATTGAAGAACACAGAACAAATGAAATCTAAGAATCAGTCTTCATTTTTAATTCAAAACAATAACAATAGCAACATAGGAGTTGTGCCTTGACTCAGGGACATTAATGATCAATTTACAAATAAATCAAGTTTGCATATCCCAGATATGTTAAAATTCACACAACTAAGCCAAAGTTAGCGAACTCCTTCATTTTGCTAAGATTTAGTCCTCAGAGGTCCAAGGCAATCCAGAGATTCCAACTGCATGCATTTTACCATCGTTTGGTATTAGACCCCTACTCACTCTTCTGTACTCCTGAAATTGTTAAGACCCATCATCTAGGTTTCATAATATAGTTAATTAGTTCGTGGTTCTTATTTTCCTTAAAAACTCGACAGATGGGTTGACATGCCATCATTTATGGAACAGACACCTTCATTTATGGAATGAGTGATATAGATTAAGTCATCTGCCTATACCATAGTTAACTTCCTCTTTTCTCTTTAAATAAATCAGTACCTGCTTGTGCTGCTTTTAATAAGATTAAATGGCCTTCCTTTTTATAGAGAAATAGTAGTTTCAGATATCCCCAAAGTGAACTTGAATCCGTGAAACCCATTGCCTGCCTTTTGTAACCCTTAACTGGAAAGCTTTATTTCGATAATATGGGACGCAGTCCGAATGATGCTCAAGGTCATCATTTGCAAATGAAGTTAAACAGATTTTTTAAATTAGCAAATTACCCTTCTCCTTTTCATAGAAATTTTACTAGCTTTCATGTACATGTTCCGCAAATATAAATACTAAATGCTTACTTAAAAGCCAGTCAGTGTTCTAGGCTCTGGGGATATGAAGATGTTTAGGACATTCCCACCAAGAGCTAAATGAGACAGGGTACCAAAGCCACTCAGTTGACGGTCATCCTGCAATTCTGGATTCTGTGTTATAACTTATCACTCTCATTCTGTCCTAACCTTTCTGATACTCGGCATGAATTTTCCTTTTCTGAGCCCTGACCTCGCTTCTCCTATTTTATTCTTCCACTGCTGAACTGGAGCAAAGGTCACTTGGTGGAAGCAAATCTCAGCTGTAACCAAAGGCACAAAGATCAAAATTGGCAGCTACACTGAGGTTCAGGATTAAGAGACTTCCTCTTTAAGATCAAAATTCCAGATGATCCAAATATAGGCAAATAAGCCCCAGTAGAACACTCAGCTTTCTGTGCTGAATCCAGGAAAGAAGCAAGAAATCACCGTAGAAGCAACTCAGTCTCACTATCTCCAACCCCATGGGCTCAGTGCTAATTGCCTACCCCAACAGTGAGATTGCATTTCAAAATATGGTCAAACACAAAACAGCCAAGTCAATCAAGCATTAAGTATTCAAGCACAATTATCCCAACACATGCCCAAGTACCAGCAGTGAAGCAGCTTAATTTGGGAGCAGCTCTGTAATCATCTCTCTGGGCAGCTGAGATTTTAACCTCTCCCCTCGGGCCTCCTGTTCAGGGGTGGGAAAGCGGGGCTTTGGGATGGCTGCCTCAGTGAGAGAGATCACAACAGGGGCAGACACCCCCCCCCCCCAAGTTAGGGGGCCTCATTTAAATGCATGCTAAAGGTGGGGGAAGGAAGGGGGCAGAAGGTCCGCAGAAGTCCCCATTGTTGGGGAGAGCCCTGCGGGACAGATGGTGAGGCTGGTCACTCGGTCTGGCTGTCAGACGCTCTCTGTCAAGCTCCCTGGGGACTGCGGGGCTTGCTTTCCACTTTCCGCTGAGGTCGTGTGTGTTTTCTCAGTGTGAGTGAGGGGTCTCTTTCTTCACCGCCCGCAGAGTTCCAGGAGGCTGAGTTGCCTTCCCCCGCTCTTTCCTTCTGTTTTCTCTCTTCTTTCTGGATCAGCTAATTCTGGGCCTCCGAGGGCCCACTCGATGCAGAGAAAAGTGAGTGATTTTCTTTGTCTCTAATTGATGCTGCGCTCTCTTCCAGTGGCTTCGGACTGGCATGCTCACTCTGTTATTTAACAAATTACTCCACAGTCCTCGTTAGGACTATTGACATTTACCGCTAACCAACCCCTACAGTTAGGGGTGATGGGTAACTGACTTTCCTAGCCTTCCTTCTTCCTTTTATTTCGGTCTTGCAGTGGGGTGGACCTACAGACCCCCTGTGCTTTGATTTGGGCTCACACTCACCTTTCACACTATGTGGAGGTCTAAAAAATAAATAAATAAACATTGATGACAGACACAACTCTTATTTGTATTCCCGAGGGACAAACACAGAGTCAGCATTTCTACGTACAGCTCAGTCTTTAAAGCATTAGCTGTTGAAAATATATCTTGGCCTCAAAACCTGCTTCCTTTTAACATTATACACAGCTTATGCCAAGGCAGCTATTCCTTGGAGTTCTAAGTTAAGATTTCCTCCAGCCCGGGATGTTAAATTTGTTTTAGCTTTTAAACTGTACTGGCAGGCCAGTGCTTGCTAATGATGCTTCTGTGAGCTGGACAAAGTCAGCATCAGCCCAGAGAGACAGGTGTCCAGGGTTGGGTGGCAAAGGTCAAGTTAGAAATATCATTTATTATCCCTCATATGCCTAGGACTCATTTTTCTCCCCAGGACTATTCTCTGGACATAAATTATTTAGTGTTTCATTTGTCATTCAGCAATAGTATTTTGGTTTCATGTTTATCTTCCCTTCCACCCCACTTGTGAAAGCTGTGGAGGCAGAGGCTGTAGTGTTCATATTAACCAGGTTAGGGTTCAGTGTTACTCCCCGGGACGTCAGGGCAGTTCAGTAAATTTTGACTAATTAACAAAATAAAAGGAATTTTAAAATGGTAGAAATTAACAATAGGGAATATAATGAAATTTGAAAGAAGAAAGAGTGTCTAATCCGAAAGTCAAACATTTCCTCTCTACCCCAACTATTCCGGACGATATTTCTGTAGGCTACAGTCAAACCACAACATTTTCCTTGGAAGTAAAATGGCTATGAGGAGTTAGAAAGAAAACCTGAAATCACTATACACTCATGGTCTAAAACATCAAAGAACTCTAACCGTTCAAGTGTTAATGTCCGAAGGAGAAAGGCCAATTTACACAAGTAGTTTTGTAAGAAGTTTAGTGGATACATCTGCAGGAGATGGGATAGGAGCTTTGCCTGGCCTCTGGGCCCTCCCCGCCCCTGCCCCCCACCCCCCGCCACCAACCCCTGTGCAAGCCCTTTGCAGACAGGGGTTGCAGTGCAGAAGCAGAAGTTGTGGGTTCATTATGTGCAGTGTCGTCTTAGTGCCGGGGATACAGAGTTTGTCACAGACAGGGGGAGGGGCCATCCCCCACCCCTGAAAGGCACTGCCATAGGCCTTTGGGGGGTTTACGGCTTTCAGAGCATCAGGAGATGGCATCCTTGGCACTGATGTCAAGCTTCTTCTGTGGGTACCTGTAGCAGCAAGATACCATCAAGAGGCTTTCCAGAACATCAGTGTAGGTGGAGGGCTGAAAAGAAAAGAACAGGAAGAAATGAAGGCATCTCATTGTGGGAGAGAAGTGCAAACACTGCCAAACAAAGTAACTACTAATTGAAAATTCGAAGGTTATATACCCTACTTTGGAAGACAGAAATAAACACTAGGACATACTGCTTATGCACACTTGAACACATACTCTCTTTTAATTGCATGCAAACATAGCACCAGAAAACTCATCTTGCACAGGTAACAATGTGCCCTCCAATTTGAAATCATAAAATACTCGACTTTGAGATGGGTATCTCTTAATTTTTGCTCTGTCTTCTCCCTAAGAAAACCCCCTCTAATCCATTCTAATGGATTAGAATGCCTAGTACTGTTTGAAAAAGAATCAGAAACTGTGAAACAGGATCGGCAAATGCATTATAAGCACACTGACTCATCCCTTCCCATATCCATTTAGATACTGCTAATCAGTCCTTACCTTGATTGCAGCCTTAGAATCTGGGTGAAGCACAATGTGCCAGCAGCTTCTACTGAGTGATCTATGCTGGTATCTGAGGTTACGCCTATTTGCCACCTTCACTTTAAAGATGGTAATGATATAGTCTGAATGCTGAAGCACAGGAAATGAGCTTCGGTGCTCAAGAGGTACTGAGAAGAACACAGGATACACATTTTACTGTTAAGAGAGCACACGTACCATATCATCGTCGAGAACTGCTGCTGGTTTCCATAAGGAGCCATGGGATATAGTCTGTGGGTTGGAGTAAGGGGTTATCATGGGAAGAAGAACTTGCTCATGTGGCAACTTGGTAAATTTACGCTTGGCTCAGTATGTGTTTCCATGGTACTGGTGAGTATTACATTGTACGGGGGAAACTAGGGAGGTCTAGGACAATTTCTAAGAAGGTGGTTTCTCAGGATTAGCAGGCTACAGGATAGCAGGATAGGAATGGGAAGACCATTCCCCTTGGCCATTTCTTCCTAGAAGTGGTAAGAGAAAGCATTGGATCTCATTTCTTTCCTCTTCGAACATGACCTTCACAGTGAGTGAAGGCCTTCAGTCAGTATGGTAACTCATAAAGAAGTTCATCACAGAAACTAACAGAAAAATACTACAATTCAAAGAGTGCCCTGGCCAGGAGCACCTTCTCAGTCTTTTCTTCACACTGCTCAGAATAAAAAATTTGAAGAGCAAGTTGCTAGTTTTGTGGTTTGTTTAGCTATCATTTGAGTATTAATGTGTTTTGCATGCAGGAATTACCTCATTTGAGATCAATCCTCACAACCATCCTATGAATTATCCCCATTTTAAAATAAATACACTAAGATCCAATGAGATTAAAATGCCCACAGTCACAGGGCCTGAAGTGGCCCAATCAGGCAGGATTCAGATTAGGTCTGTCACGACAAAGCCGATGTCCCCCCGCACCCCCAAACACATTATAAATCCACTTCAGAGGTAAGTAACCTGTGCACGCAGGAAACCTTCAGGGCCTGTATGTCTCTTCCTGCTCTCTCTGTGGCCTGAGGTTTAGAGGGTCTTTTTTCTCCCTGGTCAACACTGACCATTCTGCGTGCCATGTCTGGGTCTGGTAATAGAACAACAGAGAAAGCCCATTTCTATAACTTTTTTCTCTATAACAGAAGAGAATCGAAGACACTCTTCCCTGAGGTTTTATTGCCTGATGCAGGGAGTAATTAACAAGGTTATTAAGGACCTCACTTGTGGGGGTCTATTTTTGGTTGTTTTAAGCCAGAAGTAGACATGATTACATTAAAAGTATAAATATTCCCAATAGGCTGTCCATTGGTGGGAGTAGGAGGCAGCAAAATGGAAGTAAGATCATCCTCTGAGACTTCAACTCCTCAATCAACAGATGCGCTCGAGGGTATGTTAACAATATTTAACAGCAGATATGAAACAAGTATCAACCAACGCAAATGGGCAGGTCCTGGAAGCTCCCCTGCTGTGTCAGACATTGTGAACTATTAATGGCTAAATCCTGGGGAAATGTGTACGATGTGGGGTACAACGGGCAGACCCAGAGGAGTGACAATTTACCTACTAGTAACAATGTTTTTCAATATTTTAGAAACTAGTAGGTCCGAAAAGGTGGTGTAACAGTGGAACATCGGCCCTGGATACGCTCCTTAAAACCTGACTTAATGACAACCTGATTGAATATTTTAACATGTCAAGGAGAGTGTGTCGCTTAAAAAGGGGTATTGTTAGCTACAGAGCAGGTAAACAGAGGCAAACACTATCCAATGCTGATTCAGAAGAGACTTTGGTCTACTCAGCAGAGCTAATCGATGGTGGAGACGGACACAGCTCACTCTCTGCATCTCTGTCCATTAAACAGTCAACTACATAACCGTCCCTTGCTCTGCTTCCATGTCTATTTTAAAATTTATCTTGTTTGAACTTCTATGCTGCTTTTTCTCTGTGAAACAGCTAAGATGAAAACATTTTTACACAACCAAGTGCATGTTGAGCTAACTTGGATAAAGTAGTAGATGTCTGTTATATTACTGTTTTCAGCACCCTTCACTGATCAGCTTTAAGTCCAATAATTAACACAGATATTGGGCCAGAGTACATTCCTAGGAAAAAGTTTGATTTCACCATGCCTCATATGTTTAACTTGGAGAGTCTTGAAAGAACTGTTAAGATGATACCAGCCAAGTTTTAGATTAAATATGGTAGCTATAAGAAAAATAAAAGAAGACAAGACCAATTATTCCTCAAGTACTGGCAAGGTTAAAAGTATAAACAGGTTCAAGGAGGGCTGGGTAAATCCATGGATGTCAAATCTGAGCACATTAGTATCTTCCCAAGTCCTTTGAGATTTATGTGATTGATCCTGTCTTTCACAAGGATGGTACTGTCACCTGTGATTATGGTCGCCCCCCTTATCTATGGAAGATACATTCCAAAACCCCCAGTGGATGGTTGAAACCAACTGAGGGTAGTATGAAATCCTATATGTACTATATTTTCCCCTATAAATACATTCATACTTATGATAAACTTTAATTTATGTATTAGACACAGTAGGAGATTAACAACAATAATAAAATAGAACAATTATAACAATACATACTATAATAAAAGTTATGTGAATGTGATCTTTCCCTCTGTCTCCAGTAAATTTTATATCTTCCAGCTCTAACCTATTCCTGAATCTGTGTAACCATCCCTTACTTGCAGTAAATGGCTTGGTGTCACTGGTTTGAAGGGATCCCTTGGTAAAGCCTTTGTATAGGCTCAATGCTTTCTGGCACAACACACTGTCAATCAGAATGTTTTCTGTTCATACCTTCCATCCACAGATTTAATGCCTGTTTCATCTTAACTATGTACTTACAATGTACTGTGGTAATAACTTTTGCAGTTTTGAAGTACAACAACAAAACTAGCACAAATTCATTTTTCCTTCTTCACAATTTCATGGATAGAAAATTCATTCTTACTGTTGACCTTAGCTACCTCAGCATACAATATTTTTTCACTCCTTAATAAGGTGAGAACTTTCACCTTTTCACTTAAAGAAAGTACTTATACCGCTTCTCTTTGGCATATCCGAATTCACAGCATCACTGCTCTTGTGTTTTGGGGCCATAACAGGAACACAAGCACTGTAATACCATGACAGTGAATCTGATAGCCCGGACAGCTCCTAAGTGACTAAGGGGTGGGTAGGGTCTATAGCATGAATACACAGGACAAAAGGATGATTCATATCCTGGGCAAGACAGAGTAGGATGGGGTAAGATCTTGTCTTGTCACTCTGAATGACTCACAATTTAAAACTCAGCAGTCGTGTATTTCTGGGATTTCCCATTTAATATTTTTGGATTGTCATTGACTGCGGATAACTGAACCATAGAAAGTAAAACCACAGGTATGGAGGGACTGCTATATTGGGCTGGCTGAAGGATGAATGTGACCCATCCAATGATACCCTATGGGACTGTGAAGGTTAGCTGTAGTCTACATGTCTGACAGAACTTACCCCACACCCTAGTTTCTGATCCTTCAACCTGTAAGTATCCGAGATATGAAGGGCTTGAATACAGGTATTTGGAGGCTTGCATAATCATTGGAAGGGTTGGGACAGTAAAGATCCGATAGGCTATCCCTGAAGATCTGTCTGTAACAGTAACACAGGTGGTTCCTAAGAAACCCTCACTGCTCATATCAGCTGGCAACACTCACTTGAGGACTCAGAAATAGCCACTAATCAATGCCTAGAATTACAAATTAGGTGGTTCGCACATCTGTTCACAGATCTCCCTACACTGCCTCTGGTATATAATGGCCTCTTTTTCCCATCCACCTCCTAAACTGCAGATGTGTGGCTCTCATTGGCCAACTCTAACCTGGAACTACATGGGTAAAGGGATCCTGGGAAATGTGGTTCCCAGCTTCTCCTCTGCAAGACCTTACATAGATGGAGGTGATTTCAAGCTGACGACAGACAGCTTAGCACAACATGGTAGAGGCCATGTTTCCTGAATAAATGAGAAAATGAACATGAACTTTCACTCCTGAGTACTTTGAAGTAGCCACGTCTTTAATACAGCCTTTTAAAAACTAGTCAGGAACATTCTAATGTTTTGATGGCTGAGAGACAGAATCTTATTTCTAAGAGAGGGACCTTGTTGATCCCTAAAACTCCTGGTTCTCAAACTTAAGAAAAAGAGGAGCTGGAAGAAAGGATGCTTTTTGCAACATGCCACCTTCTGCCAAACACCTTGAAACATCATTGTAGTGAACTGCATCAGGTGAAGCATGAACAATTGTACTAGGAGAAAAATTCTATATGTAGAACTGGGAACCCACATGTCTATAAAGTAACAAGCTGTCAAACCAAGCATGATCAACTGTTTCAGAATTTTTCCATTAATAATCATTTGTGGTTTGTTCATTTTTTTGGTCGCCTGCTAGTGCTTGCTACCAGACAAGTGGTAGCAGGCATCAAAATTTAAGGATGAATTTTGGGAGAAAATCTGAGAAAATTATCTTCTCTAAAAAGACAGGTTTTATTCCCCCACAAAACTTTAAAAGGATCCCCAGTATTATGCACGAACGCTAGGCCACCCCAGCCCAAAGTTCCACTGGGAAGTTTATTATGATGCCATGGATTTGGGTCAACAACCTGAAAGAGTATTAAAGTATTGGCCTAACAATTTTTTTAAATGTTAAATTTATTGGGATAACAATATTAGTTATATAACTATTAATTAATAGTTACATAAGTTTCAAGTGTACAATTCTATAATACAGCTGTATATTGCACTGCGTGCTCACTACCCAAAGTCTAGTCCCTTCTCGTCACTATATATTTGAACCCCTTTATTCTATTCATGCTCCTCCCACCCCCTTTTCTGTCAGATAAACGTCATACTGCTGTCTTTGTCTATGAGTTTTTTTGGTTTTGTTTTTTCATTTATTGCTTTCTGTTTTATATCTCGCATGGGAATGAAATCATGTGGTTCTTGTCCTTTTCCATCTGACTTAGTTGGCTTAGCGTGATACTCTCAAGATCTACCAAGTTTTTGCAAATTTCATCCTTTTTTATGGCTGAGTGGTATTCCATTGCATATATGTACTACATCTTCTTTATCCAATTGTTCACTTAGGTTGTTTCCATGTCTTGGCTATGGTGAATAATGCTGCAGTGAACATAGGAGCACATATTATATTGCAAATAATGTTTTGAAAAATTTGAGGTAGATACCTAAAAGAGGGATTGCTGGGTCATATGATAGTTCTATTCTTAATTTTTTGAGGAATCTCCATAGTGGCTATACCAGTTTACATTCTTAGTAGCAGTGTATGAGGATTCCTTTCTCCCCCCCCTCATCCTCTTCAGCACTTGTTATTTCTTGCCTTATTGGTAATTGTCATTCTAACAGGTATTAGGTAGTATCTCATTGTGGTTTTGATTTGCAATTCCCTCCCAGCTAGTGAAGTTGAGCATCTTTTCATATATCTGTGTCCTAAATAATTTTTAAAAGGTGAAGAAATTATAATTTGCCAACTAATTACCCCCAAATTACCTGCTCCTACTAGAACCAACACGTAGATGAAACTCTTTAAGGATGTTCAAGCCTGAGATTCAATGCACTGCACATGTCTAGAAGTTCTGTGCCAGTAAGTTGTGATCAGTGGCTCAAAATCATGGAAATTTGCTGAAATAGTAGACAGATGTGACCAACCCTATACTAGAAACCCAGTGCAGGAAGGAAGAAGGGTCTTCTATCAGGAGAGCAGAAAAAGAATAGACATTTAGAGCTGAGGAAGGGGGAGAGACAGAAAGATGGGGGTGGAGAGAGGGGGGAGGGAAAGAGAAAGACAGAGAGAGAGAGAGAGAGAGAGAGAAAGAGAGAGGTACACAAGCATGCACTAACATTTTTAGCAGATCAAGATCAAGGACATGGTCTGAAGTTCAACATTGAAGTATCATCTTCCTCCAGGACTTACCTATTGGTACTGAGAGAGAAATAAGGGAGAGTCATTCTCCTAAGAATCTTAAAACTTAGCCAGTGAAGGTTCTCCTGAAAATGGGGATGGGACCTTGACTCTTCCCAAATGAATGTCAAATATATTTATTTAAAAATGTGTGACGGACCGTCTTGCTATAAACAAAACCAGACAATAGAAAAGGACATCCTGCATCTCAGAAAGGAAATTCTCCAAAGGACAGGGCTCTCGATTGTGTGAACCAGGCCCAACAGTGAGGTCGAGGTCAGTGGAGTTACAGGCAAGTTATGGACTATGTATATTGAAACTTGAACACCTCTGACCCTGCCAGCCTGGTTCCATGAATAATTTCCCATTATTCTTAGGATAAATTCTAAGCTCCTTACCATGACCTGCAATATCCTAAATGATTAGGCCTCCGCCCACTAGTCCTGGCTTCTGGTACTTCCATCTTCATTCACTAAATTCCAGCCACACTGGCTTTCTTAGTGTTGCTCAAACAAACTAAACTCTTCCCATCCTCAGGGGCTTTACATGGTCTATTTCCTCAATTCTTCACTTTTCCAGATTTTTTGAAATGGAAACTTTTCCTAACCACCCCATGTCAAGGACCTTGCATCACCCCAAACCTGCCATTCTCTTTTCCATTTCTGTCCTTGAATTTCTTTATAACATTTATCAACATCTGAAATTAAAGTACATATATACTTTTTAAAATCTGCCTCTACCACTAGAACATAAACTCCATGAAAATGAGATGAAAATGAGGATCTTATCTTTCTCGATGATAAGATTCATGAGTTGAAAAAGTACCACCGAGAGAGCGCTCAGAGCCACACATGCATCCTAAATTATTTGTTCATTTATTCTTTCCTTCAGCAGAAAAATACTATTGATCACCTGCCTTGAGCCAGGTAACTGGGATCGAGTGATGGGCAAAATCCTTGTCTTCCTAGAGCTTATATTCTAGTATGCAGAATAGCCAATAAATAAATATAATGATACCAGGTGTACTGTGAAAAATTAAACTGGGCATGAGAAAAAGATGTTTAATTTGGTATTTTATAGGGGGTGTTCAATCAAGGCTTTTCTAAGAAAGTGACATTTAAGCAGGGACGTAAAAGAAATGAGGAAGCTACTGTGTGATACTGGACAAGAGTAATATTATTCCATGCAGAATAAATGGGAAATGCAAAGGCCTCGGGGTGGGAGCATGCGTGGTATGGCCAAGGGACCGCAAGGAAGCCAACGTGGCTGAGAGCGTATGAAGGAGACAGAGACAGGTAAAAATTCTGAATGGTTAGTCGGGCCTGATCCACAGAGAGAAGCTGTGGAGGCTTACACTTCGGTCTTAGGGGCATCAAGGAAAGCTCTGAGAAAGCTGGTGCGTGAGGCCTGGCCCGTCTCAGTCTCTTTGGGACTCCTGGGGTTTCGGCATGAATCTCATTACTTGACCAGCTGTCTGCATTTATGGCAGGCAGCCTTCAGGGCTGCATCAGACTTTTTACTCTCCTGGGAAGAGGCAGCAAATGAGCCAGAAGGAGAGTTCCTCTGTACAAGTGTTACAACCCTGAGGGACCACAGGGAAATTTAGGGAAGAAAACAGGTGGGGGTAAGAGCCTTTGTGATTCAGCTATTAAAGAAGCAATGGCCTACTTGACCTGGTTTAGGTAGTCTCAGATTACTGAGAACTGTTTATTTGTGAAATGTCTGTATGAATAGGTCTGCATGTTCACTGTTGTGTGTGCATGTGCAAACACATGATATTGAACCTGGCAGATATTCCCTGTTGTCTCAGTGGGGACAAACTTGGAGTCCACAGAAAGTCCTTCATTTTATATGGAGGAACTAAGGCCCAGAGAACTGAAGTTGCTTGCCTAATTGTTGATGCCTGTTCAAGAGTTTAGGTCTAGTTCTGTCTGTGTCTTCCCCTCTCTGAGTTCCTTCAAGACATAATTCTGGCTTCTGATGAACACATTCGGTCCACACAGTTTAGGCATGTGACATAACCATCCAAGGAAGAGAATCAAATAAGCAGAAGAAAGAAATTTTGGAACCGCTGTCTTGGTGCCACCAAATCTAATGGAAAGACCAGCCGCGATGGCTCATGTCTGACTCTTGCCCTGCGCCACGCTGCTACTTCCTTCCATGCTTGGAGGCTCTTCAGGAACTTGCTGACAACCCAGAATTCCGGAAACTAGAGACCCCATTTGCAGGCAAAGTAGAGTTGAATATTTACTTGAATTTTTCTCCCACATTCTCCCTTCAAAGCAGAGTTCAGCCAACTTAGCCCACATCAACTGGCTGAGAGGTGCATGGTGCGTGTGTCTGTGTATAAACTGGTCACTGCACTTTTGCAATTCTGTCTCATGCCTGCCCTTGCCTCAACCACTGCCGCCTTGACCTTAGCTCACCTCCTGCCAGGGTCACTGGCATCTGATCATTCACTGAGCATCAACCTGCCTTCTCTGACCATCTTACTAAGGCCAAATCAGGGTGAGATCATTGGCCTAAACAACATGACAAGGTCTCCTCCCCCTTATCGCAAATGTTTAGTCAATTTAAATCTGGCCACTCCTCAAGGATATGCTTGAAACAGAGGTGATGCTACTCAAAGATTATCAAGATTCCTCTCCTTCACACATACTTCAAATATGATTAAGCTTCAGCATTCTCTCCTCTTCATTTTTTTCTCTCCCCAGTGTATCTCCTCTCATGGTGTATTAGTCAGGGTATTCCAGAGAAATGGAACCAATATGATATATTGAAATGTGTAACAGGAGATTTATCATAGGAATTGGCTCATTATGGAGGCTGAGAAGTCCCACGTCTGCCATCTGCAAGCTGGAAACCCAGGAAAGCTGGTGGTATAATTGAGTCCAAGCCCAAAGGCCTGAGAACCAGGCTTGCTGATGATATAACTCCCAATCCGAAGCCACGGGCCTCAGAGCCTAGATGGGGACATGTAGGGGAGGGGATAGGCAGCTGATGTAAGTCCTGCATTCTGAAGGCCAGAAAACTGGGAGCTCCTGTATCCGGGGCAGAAAAAATGGATGTCTCAACTCAAGAAGAGAGAATTTGCCCTTCCTCCCTTTTTTGTATTCACCAATTAAGTGATAGATTTGGATATTCTGAGTATGCCGTCTACTTCCCACATGTTATAATGCTGATTGTTCTCAGTGTTGAGTCGATCACTATCAAGTTCAACTGGTCTACCTGACCAATTAAAGCATTGCCCAGAGAGAAATCTCCAGCACGAAACTTTGCAAACCACTTTTGACACATTTGATCAGTCACAGCACCTTCTCCATGCACTGCACACGTGTTTTTTGTGTGTGTGTTTCAGTAGCATTTTTACCTTTCTTAAAATAATAAAGCATGATACTCTGAAAATCTTGTGTATCTTCTTCTTCTGTCTTCATTATTAAAATGGCTGCACAAAAATTCACCAATTTTGATTAAGTTTTTTAAGTGCATGCTGATATGACAGCCATCACAATACAGTCTAACAAAGTTAAAGACAACTTTATAAAGTTAAAGACAACTATGTGTTACTAGAGCCTCTGTATGGAAAAAACCAAATGAACTTTTTGGCCAACCGAATAATTGGTCTTCAACGGATTGGATGATGCCCACCCACACTGGTGAAAACAGATCTTCTTTATTCAGGCTACTGATTCAAAAGTTAATCTCTACTGGAAATTCCTTCACAGGAGAATTCAGGAATAATGTGTTACTAGCTCTTTGGGTATCCCTTCACCCAGTGACGCAGACACATAAAATTAACCATCCCACATGGGTCCTCTGATCACTCATTCACCACCAACTCCCAGCTCCTTATCGGGAGCTCTGAGCTCCCTCCTAACTTCTAAATAGTAGAACAGCATGCTCTAAGTCTCAAAGAGAGCACATTCTGGCCATTTCCTTCCCAATCCCACATCTCCAGTCCCTTAAATTTTTTTTTTCCTCTTCCTCCTATATTCAGTCAGGAAGCTGCATTGCAGTCAACACAATTTCCCGAGCTGGAAATGCTCCTCCCCTGACCCCTCTTATCAAACTAGTCACTGCATCTTTGCAATTCTCTCTCATGCCTGCCCTTGCCTCAACCACTGCTGCCTCGACCTTAGCTCACCTCCTGCCGGGACTTCAACGACAGAATCCTTATCATTCATGTGACCACTTGTCAAGCCCGCCTGCAAGAGGCCATAACTCACTGCTACTGACTCTTTAAAAGAATAAAGGAAATTCCCAAACAAGACGCCAACGAGGTTTGAACATAAACACCGATCGTGGAATAGGGTCTGCCAGAGCTTCTTTTTTGAAGATGACAGCTAAGTACGTAAGCGCTGGGATGTTTGTTCAAAAGAAAACCAGCCTCATCACTTTACAGGCACATGCCAAGTAGAAGGAAAGGAGTGTCAGAACGGCTTAGATTCTGAGAGGTCTTTCTTGGGTTCTCTGGTTAGATGACTTCCAAGCTACATGACACCTCTGAGCTTTGACCTTCCCATCTGTAAATTCAGACATTAATGCTGTCTACTTGGGAGGGCTGCTCTAGTAAGTGTGACAGTGTGTGCAAGGGATGTCTCTCTCTGCCTGACTCAGAGTAAATGATACAAGATGCCGTTTTATTTTTCTTTGCGCTGCCTAGTGGCTCCTTCCTCATGCACAGTCATGCTTCTCATCGGGAATAACTGACCCGAGCATGAGAGGCTGGACAATTTTGCCAATGCGCTTAACTTGTGGGTGTTTTAAGGGAAGCAGCCTTTTCTTCGGAGTCCCGAGCCCGGGTTTCAGGTACGTGTTTTCACCAGCTGGCTGACATATGTGGCCTGCTGCAGACTAATTTCTTCTGACATGTTGCCTTGAATGCACAGTCACAGAGCATGTGCTGAAGTGCTAAACATACCCAAACTGTGCACTTTCCAATCTGTGAAAGCTTTTTGGTGGGTCCAGGCTTTTTTTTCTAGACCTGAGGCATTATAATGGAGCAGCACATGGACACTTCATTGAGGCAATCTGTCATCTTGCAAATGCTTATAGCAGCAGCGGTACCTGTGTGTCCTTCTCAGCGAGCCAGGCGCCACCAAACAGCTGCTCTTCTGTTGAAGTTGTGGCCGCATTAATGAGCTCGCAGACAAAGAACTGACTGTGCAGTGTGGTTCTGGGTCCGCACACAGGCTGGAGGTAAAGTGCAGAGTGAAAGCTACACCCGAAAATCATATGACTTCACTTACAAAAATTGGTTTGGACCCAAATGAGCTAATATGTTCCTTGAGACTTTAGACCTTGGAAAGGTGAGATCACCCCTCTGCTGTTTTTAACAATCATGATAGCAAGCCATGGGTTATCTGGCACTGCAGAGTTTAAATGTTTCCACACTTTGAACCTTACTATAACCCTATAAAGGTATCATTTTACTGATGAGGAAATTGAGTCCTCAAAAGTTTCAACAACATGCACAAGTTCACGTGACTAATAAAAGTCAGGATAGCCCCTGAATCAAGCTGTGTGTGACTCTGTGTGTCATGATTTTCTGAAGAATTATCACCAAACGGACCCTCAGCCCCTCTGTTCACACTGAGATGTCACTATGACAGCTAAGGAGGAAGCCTCTGAGGGAAGGAGCTTTCAAGGGACCAAGCTTCTCAGTAAGATTTTGAGTCCTTTATGTGCTTGCTAGTTAAGGGAAGATGCTAGAGCATCATAGGCTATTTTCAAAATCTTCCCATCTCACCGTAAAGGAGGTCCCACCTCTCACTGGCCTGTGGCGATGCTGTAGGAACACTGTGTGACATCATGAAATACAGGAGTGACCGCTGCAAACAAGAAAAATATAGAATGGATGTAGAAATCATACCCCAAACTACTGCTACTACTACTAAGATAATAATACAAATAAAGCAACAATAATATTACCAGTAGGCAGCGTTTCTTCAGCCTTTGCCGTGAGGTAACACCTAGTGCTTACATTCATTACTGACTTCTCTCAACAAACTGTCATACAGGTATTTTTATCCTCTTTCTACAGAAGTGGATCCTGAGGTCCAGAGAAGTTGAGTAACTTGCTGGAGGTCGTAGAGCTTGTATATGGTAGAATGAGGCTAGACGCCACGTCCCTTGACTCTGTGCCATTTCCACTGGTCCATGTTTACCTCAGACAATTAGACCCCAGGTTACTGAGTGGTGTCCAGGGCAGTAGGACATGCACATAACCCAGGGAGGCCAAGGCTGAAAGAGAGGAATAGGTGCTCAGTTGTTCCTTTGGTCATCCAATGATTTTAATCGCCTGCTTTTCACCTTCTGTCTAGTTGCTAAGAAATGATGAATAAAAGGACAGATTCTAAAAAAAAAAAAAAAAAAGAACCTGGCTTCAGGTATAAGTTGTGTAAGTTCAGTTGAACCCTCTGACAGTTGTTTTAAAATATCTGTGTATGTGCGCACACACACCCACATCTATGTCACACACGCGTGGAGGACGAGAGCAGAGAGCTGTAGGCTGATTACATGCCCTTTTCTGCTTCCTGACAGCTATGAAACTACAAGTGGGTAGATTAGAGTCGAAGATAAAAATAGGCATTATTCTGCCGCTTTCTCTTCTCAGCTTTTTAGTCGCTCCAGCCTGAAAGCATATTGTAGCATTTTATTGTAGTCTGGGCTCTTGTGGCTTCTCTTGTTTGTGATTCCTTTTTGGAAAACTAGAAACATTCCCTCTACATGGAGAAAGGAACTCAAGTGAGTGTGAGGGAGAGAGGGGCAGCAGTGTGTGTGTGCTCGTGTGCGTGTGTGTGCACACACCCGTGTCCCTCCCAGAGCCTCTGAGAGAAGACAGGCTGCAGAGTGTGAATCTGAATAGAGCGGAAATTGGAAATTGACACAGCTGCTTCTGTTTAACTGTAACCATTTTTAGAATTTCAGGATGCACTAAACTTCCAAACTAGGCAGCCCACTCAACCTTGGGATTAAAGATTCGTGGGGGGCGGGGGTGGGGAATGATTTGAACACACTGGACGCATCATCCCAGAGTCTAGAGGACCTCCTTCACCCCAGCTTTGCAGGTCACGTGGTACAACACATGTCTGGCACCCTCTTTGTTCGGCAATTAAACTGAATTCTACAAGTCGTTGCATGTCAGGTCTCATCCTAGACCACTTCCTCTTCCACTCATTTTCTCCACTCTTTTTCCTGAATTTTTAGCTTGGGGTCACTTCAAACACAGCAAAGAATGTGCTCAGTGTTTCTAACCTTGGGTTCCCTGAACTGCTGTGTTTTAAAGTGCCCATTCCGTGCCCACCACAGGTCTACGGGAGTTGAGTCTAAAAGGAACCCCAATTTTAATAAGCTCCCCTTGGTTATTTTTGCAAACGTGAAACTTTTCAAATGCCTGGTAAAGTGACGAAGAAAAAGAACTCTGACGTTGCACTTGCCTGGTCTTAATACAGGACCTACCACTTTACACCGGGGGTCAAAAAACAAGACATGCACAGATGCTGCATATTCCCAGCCTATTTACAAGGTGGGAGGCATTGGTCTACTCACATTTTCTCTAGGTTCTGTATATTTATTTGCAAAATAGGGATGGTAGTGGTATCTAGAATATAGGGTTGTTGTAAACATTGAGAAAACATACGTATTAACATAGGCCAGTTGTTCTCATTTGGGCTTGGGTGACTCTGTTCACCAGTGGGACAAGTTTCCATGTCTGGGCACATTTCTTGCTGTCAAAACCCGGGTCGGGGGAATGGTACTACTGTCATCTAGAATAGAAGCCAGGGATACAGCTAGATATCCGATACGGCATAGGGAAGCCCCCCCCCCAATAAAGAATTATCATCCCAAAATGTCAATAGTTGACATTTTGAGAAACTCAGGCGTACAGCCCAGCACATCATGCCTGGCTTCAACTTCTGGGTGCCACCAGTCTAGCCGTGCGATCTCAGGTAGTTGCTCAATCATTTGGAGTTTCAATTTCTCCATCTGTAAAGCAAGGATAAAAATACCTGCCTCCCGAGGTTAGTGAGGGTCCCTTGAAGTAACACAGAAAACACGTCTGGTCCATTTTCAGGGGGGTCCTTGCCCTCCTTTCCTTATGCTGGCCTGATTTAAAAGGGCCTGACTTCCACATCCATAACAAGCTGGGAAGCCTAAGGTTTCCTCACCTTTAATTTGTCAAGCGAGGTGCTTTACGAGTTGGCGCCAAGCAGGGCGCAGATGGCCCATCATCTGAGCATGCATGCATGGCCAGGCCCTGTTACTGAGGTTAGGAATCACAGGGCCCCCTGCTGGGCCAAGGCTCCGGGACAGCCCCATAAACGGCCACAGGCTGGAACCCGTGCCCTGCATGCACTATTAACCCCGTGATGCTATATTAAAATAATGGAGAACTAGCGTATTAGAAAGGTTAGGACAAACCTAAAAATAAATCCAGCTAACAAGGTGAGGTTTCTGATCTGTCCAGTACAGGTACACCACACCCTTTACCGTTTAAGCCATTGGATCTAGGATCCTGACGATTACCATCAACTACTCAGTTATGTACATGAATGGGAGAGAGCAGAGGTGTCCCATGATTTAGATTTTATGTGTGACCTCAGAGTGCAAAGAGCTTTAAGACTGTGCAAGATTTTGGTGTGCCCTTCTGAATGTGCTGGTGTTTTCTGGGTGCTCCATCCTAGGTGTGATAGGAGAGGCTTGGAATTTCACTACTCTGGGAGCAATTTTAATGTATAATGATCACAAACATAGCAGAGCAGCCAGATCTTTATATTAACTTGTGTTCTAAAGAGAGAGAGAGATGCATGGAGACCCCACTCCCACCCCATTTCCCTTGGTCTTAAAACTGCTGTAGTCATCTTCATCCCAGCCTGTTTCTAGTACGATCAACTCTAACTGATCCTTAATCAACTGAACACACTTTTGGGGGGCAAGGGGGTCTACCTAATGTGTTCAAAGGACAGAATGACCGAAAGCATGGCTCAAGCTTTCAAAAAGTGGTAAAGATGAAGAAAACCACCACTCCTCTCGCCTCCCACCTCCAAAAAAAAAAAAAAAAAAAATTAAGGGCTGCTGTTTCCTAAGAAAAGATGCAACTTAGAATCAGACTTCTTACTCTTTGTTATTTGAACCCAGTCACACACGTCCCTCCTGGGAAGGGGGTTAGGGAGCAGGTGAATGGCTCTGCTTTAGGATTTTCGCTCCAGATAGAGCCAGAAACAAGCAAATACCGCACAGCTGCTGCCGCAGCACGGAGCCTGCGATGAAGTCAGCAGGCAGGTGCCGCTCGCTCCCCCTCGTCCCACCACACAGCTGCATCAGCTTTTACTTTTCATTCTGTCAAACAAACTGTAAATTCATCCTGCTCATCAGGAAGTCACCCGATAAGGAAATGAGACTGACTGATCCCAGCAGAGAGCCAAGGCCAGAGAGGCTCTGGCCGCCCGCCCCGGCCAGCTCTTCTTTGCCGAGGGGGAGAGAGCCACGCAAATGCAAGGCTGCTTCTGTCTTTCTCAGGGAAAGGTGATGTTGTATCAAGGGCTTCTGCCTGTGGTTCCTCAGGGACTGCCACCTTCGACCAGGAAAAGCGTACTTCCCATCTGCTCTGGGCAGGGAGGGAATACAGTCCTTACCACGGCTCTTGAGGTTTGTAAGTAGTATCTTCATTGTGCAGTGGCAGAGACCCGGAGAATAGAGAAGGGTCTCTTTCCCCAAAGGCCTCCTCAGCCATAAAATTCACTTCCCATTAAAATATGAGCAAGTGGTTAAGAGTCTGATCTTGTTACTCCCTTGTTTAAAGCCTTCCATCCGCTTCCCCATCACCTGAGGCGGTGCTTCTCAACCCAGGCTGCACACTGGAAATACCTGGGGAAATTTCAGAAATGCAATGCCCTGGTCCCAACCCAGACCAATGAAGCCAGAATCGATGGGGGTGGAATTCCAGCTCTGCTTTAGGGTTGTTTTGAAAGCTGTTGAATGATTCTCAAGTGCAGTCAGGATTAAGAGCCGCTGCCCTAAGGGATTAATGTCAGGCTCCTTACCATCTCGTGCAGCCTGGCCCTTGCTTATCTCTTTAGCCTCATCTCTTGCCGCCTCCATTCCAGCCTCAGTGCTTCATGCTGGGCCAGTTTAGGCGTCTCCACAGGATTACACACTCCTGCATCTTTGCTTTGGTGTGCCACCATCCACCTGGAAGGCTCCTCCCTCTCTTCCTCACCTCGATTCTTTTCTAGTTTTCCTTTCAGACTGAGCTCAGCACTGCCCCCTTCAGGAAGGAGGCCTTCCCTGACACCACCCGGTGACCCTCCTAGGTGCAGTACCTGAGCCTACCCTATCACTCCAATAGGTCACACTCCTTACTTGCCTCCTCCTTCACTGGGGCGAGGGTCTGACCGGGTCAGATCCTGTCCACCTTCTCATTCTCAGGACACAGAACCAGAGCGCTCGCATAATTAGTGGATCCGGAAGAATCAAAAGTAGAGACTCACCCATATGCCTGCGCACCCAGATTCCTAGCAGCATTATCCACGAGAGCCAAAAGGGGAAAGCAGTCCAAGGGTCCAGCAACAGATGAATGGATAAGCAGAATGTGGTAGAGCCACACAAGGGAATATTATTCAGCCTTGAAGAGGAAGGAGATTCTGATACATGCCCCGACATGGATGAATCTTAAAACTGTTAATGCTAAGAGAAGTAAGTAAGACCTAAAAAGGCAAATATTATATGATTCTTCTTGTACGAAGTACCTAGCATAGGCAAATTCATAGAGACGGAAAGTAAAATAGAGGTTGTCAGTGGCTGGGAGGGAAGGGGAAAAAGGGAGTTATTGTTTAAAGGGCACAATGTTTCTGTTTGGGATGATGAAAAGTTCCGGAAATGGATAGTGGTGGTGGTTGCACAACACTGTGAATGTATTTAATGCTACTTAATTTTACATTTGCAATAGTTAAAATTTTAAATTTTATGTTATGTACATTTTGCCAAAATAAAAAAGCAAAACAAGTTTATTGAATAAATACATCCTAATGCACTTAGAGGAGATTTAATACCCTACTCCTTAGGGTCTAGCTTTAGACCCTACGTGATCTGCCCCCAGCTTTCCTCTCGACTAACACACCAGACTTGCTCCCTATTTAGGTTCATTGCAATTTTTTTCAGTGCTTAAAAAATCATCCCTACAGCTTTCCCTCCATTAATCAAAATATCACACAGATGACATGTCCTCAGAATGGCTTTCCATGACCACAACATTTCAAACCATTAACCCCACACCCACCATTCAAATTAGTCACTGTCCTTATTAAGGTAATGCTTGCTGATATAATAGATAAACCCCAGAATCTCTGTGACTTAGAAGAGTTCTAAGCCCCAGAATCATCTGGAAGGCTTGTTAAAACCCAGATAGCTGGGCCCAGCTTTCCAAGTTTCTAATTTAATGTGCCTGGGATGGATCCAAGAATTTGCACTTATAACAAGATCCCAAGCGATGCTGATGATGCTCACTGAAGGACCCCCCACCTTGAGAACCACCAGTCTAACAAAGTTAAACTTTATTCTTCACACAGGTAACCATAAAATGTAGGCATTCCTAGCAACAAGGCTTTCCTCCATGCTGTGATTCAAGGGTTCTATCCCATGGTTCCACTATTTTTAACAAAGGATGGTCAAGGTTGCCCCAGGAGCTATCTCCCTCCAAACTAGCTGAAAGGGAAAAGGACGCAGAGGACCACAAGTGGGGAGATTTTATGGGCCAGGTTTATAAAGAAGTGGGACACATCACTCCTTCCCATGCCTCAATGGCCAGAAATCAGTCAGATGGTCATAGCTGAACTACAGGGGGGTGTTGGGAAATACAGTCTATCTGTGTGTCCATGGGAAGAGTAATTGGGATTGGTGATCCACCACACCCAGTGGCATCTTATGCTGCTATATTGGTCTTTATAGGCTTATCTCAACTTGTTATTATATTACATATTTATTTGCTTACCTTTACATTGTCTACTCACATTGGAGCGTAAGCTTCACGAGGACAAGGACTCTGTCTTGTCAACTACTATATCTTTAGTACCTGGCATAGTGCTTGGCACGTAGAAGGCACCAACAGTTAGTTCTTGAATTACTAAATGCAGTTTTCATGGGGCACTCTATCTGGTAATTTCCTATTTACCTCTTCTGTCAGATGTTCTAAAAACCATGATCCTTTTCTTGCTTATGTCACTGGGCCTCTCCCATTGTAACGGGCCTATGTGTATACCAACAGATGGGATCAGCTTAGCACTAGAGAAGTTCTGTTACCCTCTCAACTGCTGTCCTGGGCATGCCAGGCATGCTATCTACCATCCCCAACATCCCTCTCTAGTTTCCACAAGTGGTCTTCTTTACAAGGAAGAAGAATAGGCCCAAAGGATGATCATTTCCAGCTAGACTGAGAAGCCATGAGCTGGTCTAGCACAAATACACTCTAAATGAGGTGATGGTAACTAAGACAAACCTGTGGGATTTGTACTACAGGAGTTTAAAAAATCATCGGCAAGAAATAAAAGAGTAAATATATGGAGAGAAGCAGGCATGCCATGACAGTGAGTAGTAAGAGTCAAGAGGGAGAAGAAATTGTGTTGGATCCTCACAGCCTTCTGTTTCATTTGCAGGATATTCTTAAAATAAACCCATTTTAAAAGAGGATCTAAATGAATCACTGTTCCTCATTTGGTCATAAGCCTGACTAACCCAAGCAGCACCTGTTGGAAAAATGGCCACCAGCTCAGTAAGGGGGCTCATTGAGTAGCTGTCACATTTATATGCCACTTAAATAGCTTGACAAAGTGAACCACCGCACCCGGAGATGGCATCTGGGAATGTAACTACACACCAAACAAGTTCGGACCTCACCTCCCCCTACTGAGAACACTACAGCAGCTCCACGACTCCCTTCTTCATCTCTTTTGCACCATGGCACCAGGTTCATCTTTCATAAAGCACAACTTTCATTCTTTCATTCTCTCCTCCAAATCCTCCACTGATCCTCAGGGACTATAAAACTGACATTTAACTTGCACCCATGTAAGAGTAATTCTCTAGGGCTTGCATGTACATTGCCTCAATCCTCAGAAAAAGCATACCTTTAGGACCTATCCTTTTTATTTTGCAGTGATGGTGTTGGGTCCTGAAAAGATTGAATGAATAAATTTCCCACAAACCTGAAGCTAGAAACTAGCAGAGTCAAAGAAGAGCCCCAGGCGTACCTGTTTCTCAAGCCTCTCCTATTGACACTATGCATTTACTCATTCACTCATTTGTCCATTCAAATGGATATTTGTTGAGGGTCAACCATGTGTCAGGAATTGTGCTATGTACTAGGATACAATGGATAATTTACTAGTAGAAAATTTAGGAGTACTATGACACAATGAAGTATGTTCAGTACTGGATAGGGGGTGTGAATGCGAAGGAAGTGGACTCCAGGCCTTGCCTCATTGGTCAGGAAGGCCCTCTTCAAGTCAGTGTCGTTGAGGTGAGATCTGAAGTGTGAATAGAAGGTAAGAACCTGTTTTTCTAGCAGGAAAGTTATCCTGGTGGCAAAGGGGCTGCCCAGTGTCTTGTCTCTCACTCTGACTCCCCTAGACTGATGGGCTCCTAGGGAACAGGAGAGAGGTAGGGGAGAAGGGATGAAGGGAGAAACCAAACACCCTAACATTTGATTGTCAAACAATATTGCCAAACTGTATTTTGTATTTTAATAACTCCTGATCTTGGGGTTTACAACAGTTCCTGTGTAATTTGAAACTAAAGCCCATCTCTCACCCAGCAGCATCTCTTTCTTCTTCTACACGCACAGAGATGTTGTCTCATTGTTGGTCTGCTGGGAGTGCTGATACGTTCTCTGTCACACATTCCCGAATGCAAAGAATTTAATAAGGCAGGTAGGGAAATGACAGAACAAAAAATAGTATATGACTTATAAGACAGGCTGATGAGCTCAGCGGGAAATGAGGTAAAAACAGAAGATGTTATATATGGAGATTGGGACAAAGGGCACAGTGGAGTTACATATTTATAAAGATAAATAAAACCAAGCTGAAATAAGTTTTGGAGTTTCCTCTACTATAAATGTAATTGGAATACACTGTCTTACTATTTTTTGAATTTTCATAGGGTTCTGATTTACCTTCTATTTAAGATTTCATTAAGTTAATAGAAAGTATTTTAATAGAATTTTCAATTTTGTATTTATAATTTGAAGGCTGATTCACAATCATCACTACCTCAATAAACTGAAAGTAGAAGGTATAAACACTTTTACTGTATAAAGAGTTTTACCAAGTAGAGACAAAGATGAAGAATAAATCCTGGACAAGGAACAGACATAGAAAATCTAGACCAATAAGCCAGACTATAAAATCAAACTGAATTATCTAAATTTTATAAATGATGTAATAGTTGTGAGAATGGGATATTCCCAAACCAGAAATCCTGGCTGTGGTTTTGGTGACAGTCTTTTGTAACTACCGTCTTGTGCCTGTACACGCTGTAGCTGGGTATTCACCAAGCCCCATTTCCTTTTCTTCTGTGGGGGGTCATTGTCCCTCCCCATATTCCAGCCTCCCAGGGATCAAGTGTGGCCTTGAGACTGAGTTCTGGCCAATGAAATCTGAGTGAAATCCTAGGGAAACTTGGGACCAGGAATAACTGCTTGGAGTACAGTCATCTCCCTCCTCCCCACACATTTGCCCTGATCTGCTCTACACTAAATTGGGGGAAGCAAATGTTTTAAATGAATGAGCTTTCAGTATTGTTTGTACAACAGCTCATCAAACCTAAGAAATCCATACTGAAGGCAGAAATAGAACAGGGTCCTCCAGGGCAGACAGCTAACTTGCAGGTCAGGAACAGGGTGCTAGAGATGTCCTAAATGGGGTTGCTGATATTGATAGTTAAGAAACTTCATATTTAGATATTGTAAATATTTTAATGGCTTTCCAAAGGCCAGGGCATATAAGAGGGGCCATGTTAGAAAATAGGAAGAGGACAGAAGATGAGCAGCGTTAGTCCAACTAGTACTAAGATGGTCCGTCCAAGCTTGTGAGCTCCTGAGGGCTGCGATCACATCCCTCTTTTGCTGAAATGCCTCATTTATGTACCAGTGTCTACAGACTGAGCTCCCAAACCTCTAAGGTGGGCACTCCACTCTCCATGATCTCACCCCTGTCTGCCTGTTTAATGTCATCGCCAGCTGCTCTGGGTCCTCTGCTTGACCCATCCTGCATTAATTACCTGTGTATTCTTAACAAGCCCCACATCTATGTCTTTATAAGTAATTGTCCTTCCCCCACTTAATCTGCCTTCAAAGCTCATAATCATCCTTCCTGGCTAAGCCTTAAAACATCTTATTTATCCATTGTGTTTGCTGATCCCTGCTCTCCCCAGGAAACATGCTTCTTGAGCTGCATTCTCACAATCCTTTGTACGTGAATAACCATTAACCATGTGTCATTGCACTTATCATTAAAGTCTCAATCATTGTTTTTCATTCTTGTCATGGGCTAGCCTCTTAGGTCCTTTATGACAAGAACCATGTGTGACTCTGCTCTTCACTCCCCTTGGCCAGTTGAATACCTGGTGCATGTGTGCACACACGTGCACACACACACTAAGCTCTCAAACAACAGGTGTGTGATCGAGTTGGAAGCTAGGAGGTGCCCGTGGTGTCCAGTGCAAATGTGACTGGAGAGAATGGAACATTACAAAAGATTTTTCACGAATCTTTTATAATGTTCCAAGAAACCCAAGAAATATGCCATCAAAGAGGTCCACTGCAACCCTTAAATAAGACCTACTTCACAGATTTTCGGCCAGTCAGTCTTAAAGCTGAACTACACTCGTTTATGAGTACGGAGGTAAAGGGACAGCAGGGTTAAGAAACAGAAGCTTTAGGAAATGTATACTAATAAGTAAAAATGACAACCAGAAAAAGGAAAATAAATGTGTATCGGGGGACTTTTTGATCCTCAGAATGCCACTCCTTGCTGTCTTTACCCCTTAAAACCATTGATTTCTCACCCTGAAACACAACGGGCCTTTATTTCACTGTTAAAATGTAAATATTAGAAATGTCCTACACATCCAATGATAGGGGGATAGAAAATTACGTCAGAGACTATGCAAGGAAATAAACGTATAACAACAGCATGGGGAAAGGCTCTGCCTTTGATCTAGCAATCCCACTTCTGGGAATATATCCCAAGGAACCCAAAACACTAATTCGAAAGAACATAAGCACCCCTATGTTCATTACAGTGTTATTTGCAATTGTCAAAATATGGAAGCAGCCCAAGTGTCCAACAGTGCATGAGTAGATGAAACAACTATGGGACATTTACACAGTGGAATACTACTCGACTGTAAAAAAGAAAAAAAAAGAAGAAGAAGAAGAAGAAGAAGAAAATTTTGTCCTTTGGGACAGCATGCGTGGACCTGGAGAACATTATGCTAAGCGAAATAAGCCAGTCAGAGAAAGGCAAATACCATATGATTTCACTCATACCTGGAATCTAATGAACAACCTGAATAAACAAGGGGAATGCAGATAGTCTCATAGATGTAGAGCTGGATGACAGCTAGTAGGTGGGAGGTGAGAGGGTGGAGGGATGGAGCAAAAAGGGATAAGGACTCCTGGACATGGACAACAGCGTGGGGACTGCTGGGGGTAGGGGTGCCTATGGGGACTAAATGGTAATGGAAAAGAATATGATAAAGATTAAATTTAAAAATGTTGACTGTAAAAAGGAAAGTTGCTATATCTAAAGTATCAACTCAACTATACATATGTGTGTATATATGTTTAAAGTATATTTATTTATATTTAGATAAAATAATGGAATAAAATGCAATAAAATGTTGTAATTGTGGTTTTATCAGAGTAGTAGAGAGAGTGGATGGCTTTATTTTCTCTGTATGTTTTATTATTTTCCAGATGTTTTACAATGAGCACAGAATACTCCTACAATTAAAAAATAATGTTAGAATGCACTCAAGTCACACTTCCTGGGTTTGAGTCCTATCCCTACTTCCTTGTGATTGTGTGACCTTCAGATAAGTGCTATTTCTCTGTTGCTTCATCTCACTCATCTGTCAATGGGTATATTCATTTCTTTTCAGGGTATTTACAAGATAATCATAAGATAATACATAGAAAGCACTAGGGTAGTGGCTGGCATATAGTAAACACTGATAACGGTTACTCAATATTGATGCATATGAGGAAGCCCAGGTGTGATATGGAACCTGAGCAGTGAGATGGGAACTGACTCAAATAACACTTTGTTTGACCCTATACAGTTTTACTGAAGACTGCCTGGGGATTTGAACCTGATAACTTACTGGTTCCCTGTAATGCAAAGCTCAGTCCCTCTGTTGCTCAACACAATTGCCAAAAAAGGAATGACATGGGAAAGAAGGAAGAAACATTTTTCAACTTTATCCACCATTGTCTTTGTCCACTTTCTCACTGCACCTCTCTCTCTCTTGTATTTTGTCCTTTGCCGCCAATTTTGGGCTTAACTAGTAGAGCCCAGAGAAGCTGAAGTAAACCAAAGCTTACTAGAATATAAAGAGGATAAAAAAAACCCAGAAGAAAAGGAAGGCATGAATGGTAGCCTCGACTTGAACTATAATCAGAGAACCAGGCTGATGTGGCACCGTAACATACAGACCTCCTAGTGAAGTAGACTAATGCTTCATTTACTGCTCCAATTTTCTCATGGCAGAGATAATTTACCTGTGTGATGATTACTTACTGCCTCCAGGCTCTTAGCAACTCTTGCCTATCGTTGTGTCTTGAATTTGGGAAATCTGTCTGCATTCAGACAAAGCGCTGAAGATAACTCAGGATGCAAGAAAATCTCATTTCCCTCTAACACAGTTGCAGACTTGGATTCCATCTATTAAAGTCAATTGGTAGGTGTGCTCAAGTAGTCTAATTTAGAGATATTCAGATAGCAGGCGCAGGTTCTGTTTTGCATTGTGTTTGAAAAAAAAAATCAATGTCCACACACAGGAAAAAAAAATCTGAGCAGTTATTTTGAAGCCACAGATTGCAGCGGTGCATGCACAGAAAAGCAGTCGAAGGGCTACAGATGAATGCAAAAACACCTTGATGGGGAAGAATGATTAGAGTGGTTGGGCAGAATGTGCACCTCCAGGTCATTAGCTCAAAATGTAGCCTAGTGCTGCCTGTATGATGTTTATAACACACTGACCGTCCTTGTGCAAAGAGCTGGCTTTGAGACGGCCTTCTCGCTGGAAATCACCATCCTTTTGGCTGAGAGGCCAAAAAACAGTAGGATCCCCCAAATTAACTCACCTACTCAGCTCCTAGAGGTGTATTCCAGCTGGTGTAATTGCATAAAGTTCATTTTCAGCAGCCTTGACCCAGCTCTGTGGCCAAGAACCCTGGAAAGGCGAGGCTTCCAGAGGGGAATCCAGTCCAAAGCACTTGCCTTACCTTCTGACTTCAGTCAGAGTCAAAAAGAAGGAACTGAAAACATACAGGCCAGTCGAAATCTTCCTCCAGGCTCCTGGGGCTCAAGCTCCCCTGCAGTACCGAGTCTAGCAACAAAAATACTAGATCTAAAGATGAAAGATGATCTGGTAATGTTTAGGCTTTCTTTACATAGGAAACTAACATTTATGAAACCATAGCCATGTGACAAACACTCTGTTAAGTGCTTTCCTAGACTTCATTCATTCCATAACCGTTGAACTCAGAGCCACTAAGCGAAATAACAAAAATTAAAAATTGGGATACACGGGCGAAGGGAAATACTCCCTGATGCAAAGGAATCTGGAAGCAGATTTACTCCTTAAGCTTAAGTGAGGCAATTTTTACCTCTCCCTCCAAAAAGTATTCTAGGCAACTGAGAGTTAGGTGGTACCACCATCACCAGCACCAGCACCAGTGCTAGCACCATCACCCTCACCTCCATTTTAGAGTTGGGAACCGATGCCAAAATAATAGAAGTAAAACGCCCAAGATCACACAACTAGAAAGTGGCAGAGCCTGTTCCTCAACAGACTATCAAGTCAGTGCTTTCTGCTTTACAGCATGTCATCTCCTATTACAGCTCAGAAATGCTTTCTCCCTAGCCCAAGTTTACCAAAGAGCTAGGTTAGACCAAAATGCAGACAACAGACTATCTGTACTATTCTAAACACCAGAGGGAAAAGAATAGCCCTCTCTTTCAGTATGACAACCTGTGGGAATGGCAAGTCCTCTTGCCTTAAGAATTCGTTTTCACGTTGGATTAAAACCAGTTAGCAGCATTTTACAGCATACAAAGCAGACTGAGAACACTGCAGTCCTTGCCATGGAAGTGGCCAAAGAAGACATGTCCTTTCCTTTTGAGAAAATCCAAGGAAGAGAAGCTGCGTGGCAGGTGGAGAGGACATGGCGTCTGTATCAAGCAGATCTCCGTTTGAATCCTGGATCCCCCTGGTGGGCTCACACAACTCTAGGCATAATAATAGGGGTCCACATCCAGGGAAGGGTGATAAATCCCAGTTGGCCACATGCATGGAAAGCACCAAGAGGCATCCCAAGTTATGGGGGGCGGGTAACTCAACACCTAGACTCTATTACTTTTGTTGCTGGCCCGAAGCCTCTGGCAATTGATATGCAGCGGAAGGGCAGGTGTACAACATGTTCCATTGACTTCCCCATTCGAACTGCCTGGAAACAGCACACTGCTCACCTCTTCGGACACACACACCCCTCTTGCCTTTGAGCAGTCACTCACTGTGCATTTCTAAGGCCATCTATAAAAGCTACAAATACTCAGAAGTCACAGAGAAGTTGTTTTTTATAGAGTGTGATTCCCTGACCCAAATCAGTCTTTGCCTTTGAATCAGTTTATGTTACCACTTATTTAGCAGATTGATTGCTGCTATGGCAACTGCACATCCCTCCACACAGACACAGGCATAAGTCCTTGATGCGATCCTAGCTTAGTCTCCCTGGCTGCATCCAGTCCATGCCAAGAATTATGGAATATTGGGAAAATTATTTACCTTCTGCACTTATAAGCCCTGGGGCTGCATTGTGATGTAAAGAACAAACCAAGTGTGGTGTGTAAGTGAGGATTGTGCTACCGCCCGGTGCTCTGGGAGGAGAGAGAGCTGAAGAGCCCCCAGCCGAGCTCTGGCCACACTGTTCACCTTTGGTTTCCAGGGTTTCTGCCAAATATCAATGCAGGATGTACCCAGAGATCACAAATGCCATTTGGCTGTGACTTGTCTTTCAGGGAAGCTTTACACTAGGGTTGAAAAAGACCAAGCTTTTCCTTGCCGAGTTGGACACTGATTCTGGGTATACACGCCACTTCCTGGTTGAATGACCTTGGGCAAATTCCTTAAACTTTAAAGCTTCTGTTTTTCCATCTTCAACATGGAATGAAGAATAGTGTCTGCCCCCAACCCCCCACCGGTTGTGAAGATGGTATGAAACCACAGCTCTGGCACGCAGATAGAGTCTGATAGCTCTCAGTTCCGTTCTTCCTTCTTCCCATCCCTCTTAAGTTTTCTTTAATTTTTTATCCTTTCCTCCCGATTAGCAAGAGAGGCGGTTGGGCTCCTCAGGAGTTGCTTCTATGCTGTCTTCCAAATAGCTCTGATTTAGGGGCTTGAGCCTCGAATTCTGCAAAGTGTGTCAAATTTGCTGTATATTACACATCAGTGCTTTTGGCTGTTTTCAACTCAAAAGGCCAGACCCTGCAACTGTGTTCTACTCTGTCCTGTTTTGTCACCTCAGGGCTCCCTTCTTATCTCCTAATCAGTCTTCCTTAAAATGCAATTGTTTTCATGAATAAAACTGGAAAACTAGGGTATGAAGATAAAAATGGCACCTACCCCTAAAGAGCCCCTCACCTCACATGTTCTGAGTGTGGCTGAGTCTGTGATCTCTGATCGCCGAGAAGCCCATGTCACTAGCAGTCGTGCAATTTCTACACCCAGAGATGTCTGGAGCAGTTATGGAACTTCTCCTAAACCAGATGCTGTTTTTATGTTTTAATGCCCTGTATGTATACATAATTTGCATAAATACTAAAATAAATAGCTATCCTATGTATCTCTGAAGATTCTAATTCCAAACTAAGAGGTAGAACTGTTCCCGTATATCGACCTTAATGGCAAATCACTTGGTATACAGCGAAGAGTCAGCAGCATTACAAGCTCAAACTGACTCAGGAATTTAATAGTTAATAATTTATGATGCAAATGTTCTCATTTTGTGTGCGCTCTACCATCAAGGGTGAGAAATAATGGTGCAATCGGATGTAAGACCAGAAGTGCTACCACACCACAAACCAAGACCACTTTCATCAGCTTACTCTGAAGATCCCAGGATTCAGGGTCAGTGTGTGACACTCATATACAGTAATGCTTTGCTCACCAGGTAGGACCAGAGCCAACTGGTAACCTGGGATAACAACATAGCTCCCAAGTCAGAGAGATCTGGTTTCTGGATTCTGAGCCTCTCTGAGCCTCAGTTTCAGCTTCTTTACACTGATAGTATTTGTATTTATTTACCATGTCGGATTGTAGAATGCGTTGGCCAGGACTGCAAACTCTCCTGACCTGGTCACTTGCAGCTGAGTGAATGGGAGCAGGTGATTTTATTTCTCTTGGCCCCAGTTTCCTCATCTGAGAACTGGAGGTAATCGTGGTCCTACCTCATGGGTTGTCATGAAGATGAATTCAGGTTATCTGTGTAAAGTGCTTGAATGAGGCCTGACACATCTAAGAGCCTGGTTCTCAGTGGGTTTTAAAAAAGATGAAAACTTGAAACAATGGAAAAGTATGTTGTCAAGAAAATTTCAAACACCATTACAAACCTCTTTGGAATCAAAAGGTTGGACGGGCACCTATTTTGATAAGAAAGGAATCGTCTAATAAGTCTCTCTTCCCCCTGGAATCATTTCAGTGCTAGCAGAGCAGTAAGGGGATAGTAAGGCCTGCCTTGTGCGCAACCTCCCTGGCTCTGAAATGGTGCCCTCTGGAACACGTGGACCAGAAGCTTCCTGGGCGCCACAGCCATTGCAGTGGGCACTTGCTAGCTATTGCCAAAGATAACGAGAGAGAAAACACGAAAGCAAAATTTGAAATGAATCAGTATAACAGGGCAGTTCCCTCCCTCCCCCGCCCCTGCCCGCGCCCCCACCCACACAGTTCAAACAACAGGCTGGCCGACTACCCTCTGAGAGCAATGGGACAATTTACTTTGAACAAAGGGGCCCTCTCTGAGGTCAATAAGGCAGTTCCACAAGAGTTCAAGCAATAAATAAAATAATGATTTTTACAGACATCTAGCATAGATCAGATTGCTGGTCATAATTTTTTTGTTTGTTTGTTTTGTTCCTTCAAAGATACACACCTTTGGCAGTGTCATCCTCAGAGGACAAGATGTTACTTCTAAGCTGTAAGACCTCAGGCACTTTCTGTCCTCACCCACACCCAACTGTCTACCATCTTCAGCACCAAACATATCCCTGAAGACAGAAACGGCCCTTCCGCTCTTCAGTTGTTTAAACTGAAAAACCAGTTAAAGTGCCATTCTCAAAATAAAACAGAAACATGGTCACTGGCATGAAATATTTACAGCTGTGAGACAAAAAAAAAAAAGGAAAAAAAAGAAAAAGCCTTACTTGACCTAGCAGGTGGGGAATGAGGCGGTTATACAAACAATGAAGAAAAATGAAGAAATGCTTGATCCCAGAAGTGTTCTCTTTTCTGAAATCCCTATATGTACCTGTCAGATCAAGTTAGAGACCCAGGAGTGCAATCACTGACAGAGTTCCACCTATTACCTGACTCACGTCTTTCCGCATCTGTGCTCTCCCTGGCTGGGGGCGACCCTTCCACAGTTCAGGACTTCATACTTCTCATTGACCGACACAGACATGTTGCTCCCTGGTTTGTTGTCCTCCACCCGTATCTCCCCTCTTCCAGTTACTTCTCACGCTGCAACAGAGTGGCTTGGAAGGTCCTTCAAAACCAACCTCTTACCTCCATTTCCAGTTTTATCTTTTGCCCAGCCCCCAAACCTCCTCCCAGGGGACCATTCCCTATACCTCCTGAAACATGTCATATATGTGTGCACTTTCTTGCCGTGGTTCATGATTTTCCCTCTGCATGGAGTTCTGCCAGCCCTGACAAACTCTCCCATTCTTCTTTGAACACTCGGCTCAAATATTCTCTCTTCTTTTCTTTACCTTCCTGGATCCCCCGGCCCCCTCCCCTGTGCCCTTAGACATAGTTGCTCCTTACACTGTACTCTCTGTCCTTCAATGTCCTTTCATCATAGCACATTTTATACTATATGCTGATCACCTGTAAGTTTGCCTCTTTGTCCACTCATGTTTTGTGTCCTTTTATGCAATGGTCAGTCAGGTACTGCCACAACAGGAGACACAAAAGAGGTTCAGGAAAAGAAAGTTTATCATACTTACCGATTCTAGAAACAGGAGGCACTGCACACCACACAGGGTCGGGGGGGAGTGCCAGGCAGGCTTTGGTCAGGAAGCAGAAGACAGGACCAGGGGAAAGTCTAGGTCAGAGCTGGTATTGGGTTCCTCCAGAAAGGCAAGACAGGGCAGGGTAGTAAACATTTTAGGATTGATTGTAAGGGTGGTCCCTAGATTCGTGGGGCTCTCGGGTGATTTTCGTAGAGGCATATTGCCTGCTGGGGTATATGGGTCAGACAGAGGAAGTATGTCTCTGGATTGGTTAGTTTGCTTATCAAAGGCGTGCTCTTGGCCGAGCCCTTTGCTATCTGTAAGAATTGGCAAGTCTCCAAAGGGTCAGTCTCTCCACAGCCAGGAAGGTTTTTAAGATGCCTCAACATTATAAGATACAAAAAATGAGAAACATGAATAATACAGCTCCCAGACCCCAAACTAAAACCTGGGCTCTTCTCTACCATAGTCTAATCCACTGATATGGGGCTATCTACCAGTTTACCAGTTTTCTACAGCCTGTTCTTCCTGATTAGTCAATTCCCTTCCCATACTGATTAGTAAATATTTTGAATATCATCCCAGGTTACAACCACTTTATATCTATTATCGCAGCTTTGTGAAGAATGTTTTATTATCCACACTTTAGAGATCTAGAAAGTAGGCCCAGAGAAGATTAATAACTTGCCCCAATCATATAGTCAGTACATAGCAGAACCAGAATGAGAAGCCACGTCTGCCTATGCCCCAGCCCATGCTCTGTCCTTTCCATCACTTTGCTTTTTGCTCGTTGTCTTTTCTTGGAGACTCAGGCATGCGGAGCAGGGCAAGCATCCAGTAGGCATTCATTTGATGACTGCATAATGAGGTAAGTCATTAGTAGCAGTGAAACCAACTTGTTTTAAATTTTCCCACAGCTGATTGACTCTATCGAACAAAAAGATCAGAGGCCTATAACCATTTTTTTTTTTTTTTACCAAAACACATCTCACAGGAAGAACTGCTTACTTCATCAAAATTCAGCATGTTCTTACCTATGGATGCTATTTCATTGTAATAGCTACTAACTGAGCACCTTGCATGGAACACACAGTATGCTAAGAGGTTAGTGTTCACCATCTCGTTTAATTCTCTCAACGACCCTGCAAGTTCAAAACAATAGCTTTAGCCCCATTTTTGATGAGGAACCAGAGCTTCAGAAAGGATATGAAATATGTTTAATGGTTCAGAGATGATAAACAGTAGAACAAGGATGAAAAGTTGTGTTAAACTCTCCAGAATCCCTGCCTTTTTCAACCATTTTCTTCTGTGTCCATGTGTCACTTGCAAGATGAGTGTGTATAGGGCAGGAACTGGGACTTCAGACTACCTAGCATCTCTGAGAGAAAAGTGCTATGTAACCATTAAGCAGCCTTGTTGGTAATGGACTATTGTGGCTTCCGCCTTCCGGGCCCAATGGGAAGCTTGGTCATGGGCTCAGGACCCATCTCCTGCTGGAATCGCATTAGTGCTTCTTCTGCACAAATAAGAACTGGTGTGTTGTGTTAAATTGACTGACACAAACAACCATGCCTTATCCAGAAATAGAAAATGCAATTTTCTTTAGGAAAATAGAACACAGGAAGTGGTGGGGGTTGAAATGTCATGCACAGAACAAAGGTTTGGCAGAGGAGAAAGGTTAAAATCAATCACCCTGCAGGGGGAAAAAAAAAAAAGGTCTGCAGTATTCTATAGCAATTATCCACCCAAAGTCACACTACAGAATTGGGAGCCACTGCTACTTGAAAACTCTTTCTAAAGGCCAAGAAAAAAAATCCCCCACCTTATAATGCTAATGTTTTACTCTCCATGAATACTTTGGAAAGATCATAGATATACTACTGAAAATAAATAAGAGGATGCCGTTTACATATTTTCCCTCTAGTGGTAGAAATGACCTTTTAATATAAAAATGAGCTAGGGAAAAACCAAAGCTGTTCTCTCAATAGAAACTGCCACTAATATATTACTGCTCTGTCTTCTATGTTAGAGGAAATTGCAATTTAAGTCAAAAATAAAGAATTATCTACCACTCATATCTTCTGGTCAATACCTCTTCAAGTGGAATGTCTACTGACATTACTACAGTTTTACAATTGTCAAAGCAATGTGTGAATTTTATGGAATTATTATTTTTATGTTTATTTTTTATTCCACAGCAAGGTTTTCCTATTACTTTCTACCTAATATTGCAAACAATGTTCTTGTACCAGTTCCCAGTGATTTCAATCCGATGACATCCTCCATTCAGAGCAAGGGGAAGTTGTTAAAAAGAATCATAAAACAAAGACAACAAATATTAGCTTTTAGGGTCAAATGCTGAGATATAATAGAAAAAAATAGAAAGAATTAAGACATACAACTCATCAAGGAACAGTAAAGGAAAGTAAAAACAAACTAAAGATCTATCTTTGAGACGTGAACCTGCACCCTGTCCAGGTCAAGCCCAGGGGAAGACTAAACGGTTGATGGAGACCCTGTCTCCTGTTCGGCTGAAGACAGAACAGAAAAAGGGATTTATACCATAGTAAAAGAGATGGGGATTAGAGATCAGACTTTTATTTATCTGTTTCTTTGTTTGTTTATGTAATACAGGATGGCAAATAAATGTAAGTCAGAACACTGAAATCTCTAAGAGCAAAAGTATATATGGCATTGTTTAGTCTTGATTTGACCTGAAAGAAGGAGGAAATAATCTGGCTTAAGATTCCATCAACTCAAACTGATCATCACTTTTGATAATTGACATACAGCGTGATTAATAACAGTGATTTCCAACATTACAACCTCATCCTTGCAGGGTATACTCTGCAAAGTCACTTTTCCATTAAAGATAGATTTGGTTTCTAAATCACTTCCAGCTCTTGTTCTCAATTCCCTTTTATCTTGAATGAGCTCTATCATACCTTTTGAGTACTAACTGTCCCCAGGAACCCATGTCCCTTACTTAATAAGAGTGATGAGGATAGAGAGATAAGGACTATAAGGTGTCCTGACTTCTAAGAAAAATTAGTCTCTAAATATTTTAAGTGTTTTAGTAAGTATAAAAGAATTTTATCATTTAAGTGGAATGGGCCTTAGGGAATTTGAGCTTGTTTTTGGAGGGAAGATGCTGCTAAGATGAGACTGATGAGAAAAGACCATAACTACATTGCCTTGAGCGAGTCGCTGTATTCTCTTGGGCCTCGGCTTGCTCATCTGTACAATGAAGGGTTTCAGCTGTGAGTATCCCTAAGCCTCTTACTGGCTATAACATTAATGAATAAAATGAGAGCTAAAATTAGAACTCAGAGTTCAAGATTTTTAGTTGTCTGCTCAGGGTATTTTAAATAGCCCTTTTTCTCTTCAGATTGCTGTCTGTGCCTGAAAGATAAATTCAATATTCAGGAGAGGAAACATTCTGTCTTCTTATCCCCCAAACCATCACTCCCCTACTCGGTCCTGTTGCTGGAATTATAAAAGCTAAGATAGGGAAGGTTCAAAGCAGACTTAGACTAGCCAATCAATTCAATGGACCCTCAGAATTATTCCGGTTTCTGAATGGGTGATTCCCTCCTTCAACCCCCGCACTTATCTCTTTGGTCAACTATTAAAAAGGATGAAGCAAAACCCTTGCCCAGCAGGAAACTCCCGCAGCTGGCAGAAGTGAAAAGCAAAGATCTTCCCTCGCAGGTCAAATCTAGCTGCCACGGCACAGATAAAGTGAAGCTGCGAGAGAAAAGGCAGACTCAAAAACCCTGAAACTAGAGAGGAAACGATTTTGAGTTCCTTTCGTCAAAAACTGTAACATGTTTGTGCTTTGTTATCAGAGCCTCCTGGAACTCTCTGACTTTTCTTTATTAATATAATTATTATTGAAAATTTTTTTCACTTGCTAACAAGCTATCTTCAGATTGGCTGAAATATTCTCATTCTTTTTACAATTTGGAATTCTGGGTCAATTAAACTGTCAATATGCTTTAGTAATAACCTGGGAGCCAGGAGACTTAGGTTCTGGTTCCAGCACCGTCTTCACCTTTGAAGGGGAAGGCTGCCTGCATTCAGTGTCGGTACTTCCTGTCCCCTTCCTTCCTCCATGAGCTGGTTTCTGCTTCTTTCTGATAAATCAACTCCAATGAAGATCACCAGTGACTCCTCTGCGTCACAACTGCCGCCAGTGGACGCTCTCAGTCTGAACACGGTGCACTTTCCTCCATTGTCTCCCGTGAACCACGCCTGCTTCCTGGCGCCGGACCGCTCCCCAGCACTAGCTGCCGGCAATGCAGGACCCATCGCTTAATCTGCTTTGTACCTCAAGGAAGAGTGATTGTTGAAAAAATAATTGAATAAAACCTCCATTTCTTCATCTTTTCAAATGAAAAGATTGGACTTCAAACTCAAAAATATATGATTATGTAACCTTCTTATGGAGGCTTTATGGAGTCAAGAATCAAGTGTCTTCATTCAGGGACAGGAATCACTCAACAGAAGATCCTGGACTCCATTCTGTTAAAAGGAGAAATGAGTTTATAGTCTTCACTCCTCGTTCAAGGTCTCAGAAGTGAGGCATCAGCACTTTTAGGTAAATGATGCTATAGCTTTGGATATGTAACATTTTCTGCTTAATAGATAGAGTTAATGCACAGATACACAATACAGAGATATATTAAATACAATGGCTTTTATGTCACCATTATCTCATTCTCTTTAGAATATATTATCTAACTTATTGTGTTGTATATTTTAATAAAATCGCACTTCAATTTGATCAATAGAACTGTTCTTTTTAGCAGTATCTGCTTATGAGGCTTCATGATAATTATATGGATCTATTTATATAAACACATTAAAAATGATTCTCTTGTTTCTATGTCAATTCATTTGTCATGACTTGGTACATAATTCCTTACACTTGCTCTTTTTAGAGTATGTAAATAATTCTTCCTAACTACAATAAAATTAGAATAAGCCATAAAAGTAGATAAAAGATGTTGAGCACACAAAATCCCAACAAAATTATATATGACACATAGGTTACATATAATTTTTTTAAAGAATGTATGTATTAATATATGATCATAAAGGCATTTGGGAATAGATTGTCACTTCAAAAACATATCTTACAAAGAGCATTCACATGGTTTTTAAATAGAAATGTCTAAATACCTAATTCACAGTTTATAGTGGAAATGTACCTTTTAAATAAATAAAGCTAAATAAAACACTCAGAAAATTAATGCTATTTAACATTCCCATCAAATTGATGTAAACACTACCCATACCTCTTCTCTTTCAACAGCTAAATCACCAAGTGCCATGCCTCCAAAATCTTAACACCACAACCCACAGAGAAGCACACGATGGGCGCAAAAGTCGAGAGTTAAGTTATCCCAGGCCACGCTTCCCGATGCAGCTGTCCTCTGATCATCCTGGTGGCTCCATCTCTGAGTTGTAGCCCCCGGAAAAATGGGTGGCAAGAATGAGAGCATTTAACTTTTCCTCTTAGGCTGCTGCCTGATTTCTTTCAGACCTTAAGGCTAAAGCTGAGATCCCTGTGAGAGAAGGGCCCAGGCCTCGCTTGCTTTTCTGCCCAGCATTGCAAATGGCACCTGGCCAAAGCTCTATTAGCATTTGTTGACTGTTGAATAAAGGCCCTGGGAAAATAGTCACTTAGGAATATTTTTAATTGCAAGTAGCAGAAAACACAAATGCAGTGATTTAAACAAATAGGTGTTTCTCGATTTTATATAGCAGGAAACCCAGAGGAAGGCAGCTGATGTTTATTCAATGGCTCATCAATGTCGGGGTTAATGTCTCTAAAATTCTCTCTTCATTCCTCTCACAATCTCAAGATAGCTGTATTAGTTCCAATCATGAATCCATGTTCAAAGCAAGAATGGACCTTAAAAAGCACCACCTGACTTCAAGTTAAATCTCATTTAGCTATACCATATGACTGCTCCTAGTTGCAACGGGGCTTGGGAAAATGATTCTCTTTCCTAGAACTGGGCATAAAAATCTAGATACAGTAACAAGGAAAAGGGAGAAATGAATACTGGATAGGCAACTATCAGCGTCTGCCTCAACAACCTGTTCTACCCCATCTTCTTAAAGGTTAAATGACTCGACAAGATTACACTGCAAACAGTGTAAGAAAAGAACATACATTTCACAGCAAGGTTTTTAGGTATGATCCCTCACTGACCCGTTGTTGATGACAGTGATTTGGTGAATTAGAAGTAGTGGGTAGTTCAAGAAAGAGGTCGGTCATTCAGGAAACCTGAAAGATGCACATACCTTGAGTGGGTACCCAACCTCATAATGTGGCAGGATCTCCTCTTTTTGAAAGGGGTCTAACAGAGCAGAGAAACATAAGTAAATTTGGTTTGTCAAAGTTGACTGAATTATGTATGTCTTTCTTGGGTTTTATTGTGGTTTAATATTTTCAAAATAATTTAGAGGATTTATAGAGTGGGAATTGAAAGAGATTTTGTTTATCCTCTTTTTCTTTGTATCATGCTGCATCTGCTTGAATTTTTCAGAAACGAGGAGCTCTGTTTTCTATGAGTTGGCCAATTGAACTTCTGAATTCTTCTGTTTATCAAAAAAGTCTTTCCTGCAGATTTTGGTAAGGAAAGACTTTCCTGATAACTAGAAGAATTAAGAAGTGCAATGGGACACCTGAAACTCAACCACCAACTTACACGATACACAAAAATAAACTCAAGATAGATAAAAGACTTAAATATAAGTTATGACACCATAAAAGTCCTAGAGGAGAACATAGGCAGGAAAATCTCAGATATTCCACACAGCAATATTTTCACTGACATGTCCCCTAGAGCAATGGACATAAAGGAAAGAATAAACAAATGGGACTTCATCAAAATAAAAAGCTTCTACATAGCTAAAGAAAACATCAGCAAAATGAAATGGGAACCAACCATACAGGAAAATACATTTGCCAGTGATACCTCGGAAAAGGGTTTGATCTCCAAAATATATAAAGAACTCACATGAGTTCATTCTAGGAAGACAAACAATCCAATTAAACAATGGGCAAAGTACCTGAACAGGCACTTATCCAGGGAGGACATACGCAGGGCCCAGGGACATATGAAAGGAGGCTCAGCATCACTAGCCATCAGAGAGATGCAAATTAAAACCACAATGAGATACCACTTCACACCAGTCAGAATGGCCATTATAACCAAATCAACAAACAACAAGTTCTGGTGCGGTTGGGGAGAAAAGGGAACCCTAGTGCACTGTTGGTGGGAATGCAGACTGGTGCAGCCTCTGTGGAAAACAGTTTGGAATTTCCTCAAAAAACCAAAAATGGAACTACCTTTTGACCTGGCAATTCCACTGCTGGGATTATACCCCAAGAATCCTGGAAAAAACACCAATTCAAAAGAACCTATGCATCCCAATATTTATAGCAGCATTATTTATGATAGTCAAGGGCTGGAAAGAAGCCTAAGTGCCCATATGTAAATGAGTGGATCAAAAAACATTGGTACTTTTACGCAATGGAATACTACGCAGCAGAAAGAAAGATGAAACTCCTACACTCTGCAACAGCATGGATGGAACTGGAGAATGTGATACTAAGTGAAATAAACCAGGCAGTGAAAGACAAATACCGTATAATCTCACCTACAAGTGGAACATAATCAACAAAACAAACAAGCGAGCAAATAGAACCAGAGACCTGGAAATAAAGCACAAACTGACAGTGACCTGAGGGGAGGGGGAGGGGTATAACAGGGGAAAGAAGGGGAAGGGTCAAAGAACATGTATAAAGGACCCACGGACAAAGACGGTGGAGTTGGGGGACTGAAAGTGGAAGACTGGGGTGGGTAGGGCATGGGAGAGTAATGGGGGGGAAATGGGGACAACTATAATTGAACAACAATAAAAAGAATTCAAAAAACACTTTGTTCAAAGAAAAAAATGTCTTTCCTAATTGTGACTGAATATTATAAACCCATTGATTCTAATACTGTTTTCTGGAGTGACCAGAATTAGCTTGTCTGTCTTTGAATGTGACAGCCCAATTTAAATAAATCAACAAAGTTCAAACACTTGTTCTCTTAATGAAACAGTTCAGGTCTTTGAACTCTTCCCTCTCCCCAACCCCTTCTTCAACCTAGTTGCCCTGCTCTGGGCACTCTGTCTTAGTGAATATCTCTTATTTTATAGCCCTTGCAGTGAGCAAATACTTTGGATAGGCTCTAGAAACATACTCAGAGACAGCCGGATGGAAGAGTGCAGAGGACAAGGCATTGGGGGAAGGGAAGGGCCGGCACAGTGCGCCCACGCTCTCCCCAGGCACACCTCATTCACGCCAGTGTGTTCACCAACCCAGAAGCTACCTGAACCCATCTGTTTAGGAGATTTTACAGAGGTTTTATTTTGTGGACATAAGTTTTTAAATCATTGGCCACTGGTAGCTGAACTCAATGTCCGGGTCCTGTCTCCACCCAGGAGGTCACAGAGTAGGGATGAAAGCTTTAATCACATGACTGACTAGGGCCTTTCCCTCCCCTCCAATGAGTCATCTCACTAGCATATAAAAGACAGTAAATTTCAAGGGTTTTAGGAGTTCTGGGTCAGAAAGAGTGAACAAAGACCAAATATTTATTAATATTTTTTATTATACGTAAGATCACATTGGTAGTAATGGTGTAGCCGTATTTCAAACACAGGTCTGCCTATCACTGAATTCCATATGCTTCTCTTACAACACACTTCCTTCTGATGCATAAATCTTTTAAAAATCTGAATGAAAGTCTATATTAGTACAAGATATTTTGAGATGTGCACCAAGTAGAAACATCCTGTGTCAAAGTCACATCAATCTGAAAAACTGGTAATCAAGAAAATTAGGCTTGAGAAATTTGTTTTTCTTATTCTGAATTATCATGCTCAGCACTTTCATTGACATATTTACCCTTCACAGGCTACAGCCTGTCAATTAGAAAGGTCTCTGTTCTCCAACAATTGTTTGTTACTAGCTGTAGCTTAAGGATCCAGCTAATATTTCAGAGCCACTAGATCCACTCACATATACTCAATATTGAGGATTTGAATGCTGTGCTTTCCAAACACTCCTTTCAAAGCAAAAAGAAATAGGTTTATTATACATAAAGTTTTTGAACCCATTTAATGTGCAATGCTGTGGCAAAATAGATTATTGTAGTCTGAGTTTCTTGCATACCAAAATGTGTAGCATGCCCAGTATAGGTATGTCTGTTCCTCTCAGCGGCAAAATGGGATGGAAGACATCCTGGGATTGGAATTGGAGTTTTTGCAGTGCTCTGTTTTCCAAGAGTTTGATAGAATGACTAACACAGTAGTCAGCTTAGTAACCAAAATGGGTTTTAAATAATCATTGCATTTTTTTCAGCAATGACATAATTCATACCATATATTGAGTTCTTTTGATGCCAGTTACTAATAATCGTAGGCACTTTTCAAATCTCTAATCTTTGCAACCAGCTCTACAAAATAGGTATCATGTCCTCATTTTACAAATAAAACCGAGACTCAAAGTTTGAGAGGCAAACCATGGGAAGTCTGTGTCTGTCTGCTGCGGTGTGTTCCACTAAGACCTAAGAAGTCTTTCAAGATCAATTCAAATGTGCTTTCTTAAAAAGGCAAGAAAAGAACAGGAATAAAGAATGGGATGGCAAGAAAAGTCAAGGGAAAGGAAAGGAAGGAAAAAGGAAAGAACTGGAATGGCAGGGAATGGATGGCAGGACGGTGCAGAATAAACTACTCTGAACCAGGAGACGCAATAGCTAAATGTCTGTCTATTTCACACTAAAAAACAAAGGCTGTATTGACATTGTGTCTCCACTCAAAAATATGTTTCCAAATATCTTGTCATTTAGTCTCCAAATTTACTTAGCTCCTCTCTGTACTCAGAATGTTATAATAGGTACTGTGGGGAAAATATACGAGTATAAGCAGCCCAAGATAAATTGCCACCCTTACAGAACTTGCAGCTGAGGTTGGTCAAGAATATAAATTCATGGAATAGTGGAGGTTTTCACAGAAACCCCTTAATGTATCTCCACCTCCAGCTATGAACCAGAAAGTAGAAGTGCGTAAGTTGGGTAGACTCCTCCATAAGCTGAAGTCTTCTTCTATCATCAGGCCTCATTTATAAAGGGAACGAAAAGGCAGAACATGACTCCTTCGACAATAGGGTCAACACTGATCGCTCTTTATTTTACGCATTGCGTGTCTATGCATATACCGTGGTATTCTCTATTTCAAGACTGCTATGAAAGATGAGAAGTTCTTCCTGTAGCCTCTTAGCCTGGGAATGGGTCTTAGTCCTAAATACTTTACCCTAACAAAGCACTTCGAACCCTGAAACCCTTTTGTGATAATGAAACATTCTAAGCACAATCCTCCAAAAATAGATGTATGTCAAGATCTTGGACCAAATGATCAAATAGTGTCTACTTCTGTTTTCATAGCACAGTAGCGGGCATCTGGAAAGAATGATAATGATAATAAAGTCACACTCCATCACCATAAGTGATTTCTTGATAATCCCTTCCCTGAGACTTGCATGTCTATTTCTAAAACAAGGTGACAGACAGGATGCAGATACTCAAATGACAAATCACTGAACTGCAACCTTCATATGAGTCTCTCTTCAGAATTGGGCAAAGCTTATGTTGACATTCAAAACCTCAATCCCAGAACAGGTGTACAAACCCGTAGACGGACATTTTTTGTTCAGGTTCCTTTCTGATTCACATGAATGATTTCAGTCATTTTGAGACCTTGCTTTGAAAAACATCTGCTATGGTCTCAATGTTTGTATCCCTCCAGAACTCATAGGCTGAATTCCTAATTCCCAAAGTGATGCTATTAGGAGGCGGGGCTTTTGGAAAGTGATTAGGTCAGAGGGATCCCTTGCCTCTTCTGCCACATGAAGATATGAGGGAGAGGTTGGCAGTCTGCAACCCAGGAGCAGGCTCTCGTCAGAAACCAACCATGCTGGCACTCTGATCTTGGACTCCCAGCCTCCAGAACGGTGAGCAAGGACTTCCTGTTATTTATAAGCCATCTGGTCTATGGTACTTGGTTACAGCAGCCTGAACGGACTCAGACAGCATTCTAGCACATCTCTTATACTCCCTGGTATCTCCCACAGGCCTGGCATGCAACGCTTACTGAGTGGTGCTACATACCAACATTCCCCTAGAGAAGGTATCAGATAGTGAATGACACAATGTGAACCTGGCGTTCACATATTTCCACAAAAGTCCACTGAAAAACTCAATGATCTCTTCTGTATGGGCATCTGTAGGTCCATATATTAACAGTTCCATAAATGTCAAGGAGAGATTTCTGTTTCCTAATATTCTGTGCTAAATTCCTGTGGGCCCCATCTGTCCTTAAATAATCTGGAATTCATTCATCAAAAGGCTTAGCTGGCTGCCTTTCTAAGTAATTAGTTTTCATCCACCAAACATTTACTGAGCCACTACCATATTATAGGCCTTGAGCCCACTGTTGAGATAGACAGATGAACAGGACCCAATCTAAAGGGACTGTCAAATAGGCAATTGCCATGTGGTGTGGAGAAGGCTCAAGAACAAGGTGGGATGGAGCATGTGGTAGGGGGCAGAGGGCATTGACCTCACACTAGCTTTAAGGGGTAAAAGAAACCTTTCTAGAGATATCCAGAACTGAGCTCGGTCATGGACTAGGACACTTTCCTGAGTAGTGTGTGATCTATCAACACAACTAACTGATTCTATCTCTAAGAGGTTATGATTGAGTAAAATATACTTTCTCATATTTTTACCTGATAGAAATTATCTATGCTATGACTTTAGAGGATCCTTGAATTTGTTGCTGGATGACCTTGGTCAAGAAAACAGTCTCTCTAAACTACAATGTTCCCCCCGACCGCATGTAATAGAGGTAACGCCCACCTCACAGGGTTGTTTTGAGGGTCAATTTAGAATGAGGCACATAAAATATTCAGCACAAGGCATGGAATGCATTAAACGCTTATTAAATGGTGAAAGTTTTAAATTACGAATGCCGTTCACAAGCCCCGCTTCTTGTCTTCACTTCCGGCACGTGGCAGTTGCCTGTTCAGCTACAGTCTGTCCTCCAGGGTATCTCAGTTTCAGTGCTATCCCATGTTCCCTACTTTCTGTACGGGGATCCAGCTAGCATCTGGACCACACTTCTATTTCATGAAGGAAAGAGCATTCAAGAACCTTTTGTGTATGTGCTTCCGGTTCATACGTTTTCATAAGATTCATGGGGTAATTTCTCTTTCCTAATACTCTGGTTCTATTCTTATCGCCTCCCCACCCAAAAGCAAATACTATTCTGAGACGCCTCAACTAGAGACAGATACAGAAAGCCAATGACCTACATTGACGGCCAGGAGCCCCGGGGATGAGGAAACAGACACTTCCCCTTTTATGTCAAGGGCAGACTAATGAATTAGGCATTGAAATAGACCAAACGAAATCTGATATCTTAGGTTTGTGCAATCAGCTACTATAAAACTAAGTGGCTGGGGGAAGCAGGGCAAGGCAGTAATCATGCCTAAAAGGAGCCTGAAGAATAAGTGAACAAGTGTCTGCTAAAATAGAGTCTGCGCTTTTCAAGAGGCCTGAGCCTCCATTCGGTGGTGATTTATACAAAACCTGCTTGAGTGGGTACACAAGGTCAGCCTGGTAATCAACTTGAAAAGCCTGCAATCAATATTTTTAATTCAGGAATGGCAGACAAAGGTGCTATACATGCAATAGATTTAATGTGCTCTTTTATTAAGTATAGAAAAATAATGTTTCGAGACAGAACTGAAATTCAGCTCACATTTAACAATGACTGTGGCTCTACTGCAGAAAGAAGGGAAGAGTTAATCTCCAATTGTGCCCACATGTGCAGTGGCAGCAGAAACTGGCAGAAAGAGCCCTGAACTAGCCTTGAGTACTATTCTTGTCTCCACTTGTCTAACTGTAGGCTCCCTGCCAGCAACTGCTTTTGTGAAGCCACTAGGAGCTGCTGACTGGTTTCATTTCCTTGTTCATCCAAAAGCTATATTTAGAGTGACAACCCCTGGAGATTTGGGAGACCCTGAGACAGGTCAAGGGATATCATCCTGCTCTAATCAACAGTCACCTTGTAGGAAGCCTCTCTTGACCTAGGCCAAGAGAGTAAACTCAGTGTTAAGGTAAAATGGTAGGAATATGGGAAAAAAGGAAGAGGAAGAGGAAACTGAGGCTAGAACACTGTGCTGGTACTAGAGCTGGGGTTCTCTCCCTTATGTGATTTCATTTAAGCTTAACTAGCATGCAAAACAGGTAGTACCCATTTTCATGTTCTAAAATGATAGGTAAATTGGCTGAAGTAAAAAATTAAGTAGAAATTCAAACCTAAGTTTCTTTTCATTATTTGGTTCCCTGTCTCTGCTTAGAGTGCCCTCTGGTGGGCAGGGGATATTCTAGCCTGAAGACCTTCTCTAGACCCTATACCCTAGTCACTGAAAAGACCTGTCTCACCTTCTGGGTTAAATGGGCCTCCGGAGTCTGCCTGGGTTTGACAGGGACACCGTGGCAGAGGCATTTTCAGGGCCTGCCTCAGTGATTCTGAGTACTTTAGTGTGCTTGACAAAAAGTTTCAGGGCAAATAGACTTCCTTCTTTGGGGGTATGAATTCTTTCGAGAGAGAGGATATCTATTTTGATAAATATGTCTCCATTCTTCCCTTTCGCATAGTTGCCCTCTCTGTAAAACAGAGTTAGTAACACCCATCTTATAGTACTGTAGGCTGGTGGAAAGTGTTTCAGAAGAAGAATATTAACTATTAACTCTTTGAAAATAAAGAGAAACACGGAACCTTGCCGTTTGCAAAGTTTTTCCATAGATATTAAGTCATTGGTTCTCAAAGAATCTGAAACATAAATATTATCTCCATTTTACAGAGGTTCAAGAGGTTTAGTGACTTGCTTATGATAAAATGGTCAATAGCTTTGACTAAGTATTCTGACCTCAGATGGCATATTTTTCTCCCTAAAATACCCCCTCTCTAATTACGTTAAGTAACAAACATCTACCAGCAATAAGAGAAGTGGGAAGATGATATAAAATTAAGCCACCGTCTTATCCCTGCGTAAGATTTCAGTGGTATAAGGCACAATGCTGGATATGCCATGGAGGAAATAGAAACAGATCACGTTACCCCAGCAGACCGGAAGTGGGGTGGCAGGATGGGAAGTGGTGATAACCAGGAAAGGGTTTATGACACAGGGGGCAGTTGAGCTGAATTTTGAGTGAAAGATGTCAAAAGTTCAAACCAGGAATCAGGGAGTGTAGCGAAGAAAGTCAGGTTGGGGGAAAACTGAGACGTCTGTTATTACTCAAGTACAGGTTACATGAGAGGAAATAGTGGAAGACAGCATTGCAAAGTTGATGAGGATGACTGTGAACGGCCGCGCCAGGTGGGAGTACTAGGCCAGTGAGCCCGAAGTGAGCTTCTCAATGGCCAAGCCATGAGAAGCACCGTATTCTGCCAGTGAGGTGAAGGCACTGAAGTTTCCAGGCAAAGGATAAACCGATCCCCCCCCTCATCTCCATCCCCCTCTGGCATTATTTTGAAGGACTGATTGAAATGGGGAGAGTTTAGAAGATATTTAGGAGAACTCTGCCTAAATACAGATAAAACAAAAAGAGTGCCCCGTCAGGTGTGCAGCACTGCGAATGGAAAGGCAGGGTGAGATGCTGGGAAATGACACCTAGGATTTTCCATGCGAGGTGGGAAATCAATAGCACCCAGTGACTGATGGGATATGAAGGCTAGTCAGGGGTTGGATTCAAGAACCATCCTGAGAGTACGAATCGGCTGATTTAAAGGATAATGACAGACCTGGGAAGACAAAACAGGAAGGGGAGCTGGTATAGAAGGGGATATGCTAAGTTTTTTCAATGCTGAGTGGAAGTTTTCATTTATTATTCAGATTGAGATGTGAAGTAGGCCTGGAACATGGCAGGGGTCCAAGCTGCGGACTCAGGAGTCAGAGCATAGGGTAGAGAGAGGTGAACAGAATGGAGAGAGACAACAGTCAGGTGCAGAAACCCAACAGACTCTCAGAGAAAACCCACCCAAAGAGACAGCAGAGGAGTATTAAGAGGAACAGGGGAAGAACGTGAAAAATTCAGTGCCACAGGCTAAAGGGATGAGAAGTATCAAGAGGCAGATGATGGCCAATCGTATGTTATCCATAAAGACATAAAGGAGGATGTGGGTTAGCATGAAACTATTAGATAAGTTTCTGGTGGTCGTTGTCAGCAATTTTAATAGAGCTCTGTGGGTTTACACCAGATTGAAAGAGGCTGCAGAGAGAGAAGGAGAGAGAGTGAGAGCGAGAGTGAGAGTGAGAGAGAGAGCAGAAAGTGGAGGAAGGAAAAGTGTAGGCTACGACTTTTGGGAAGCAGACAGCCTGAAGCTCATAGCCAACCATCTGGCTCTAAACTACCTTTCCAACTTAAGCCACCATTTTGCTCCAAGAAATAATTTTCTTCATATAGCCTTGTCACTTGTCTATCACTTGACTACACCAGACTCATTTTACATATCCTGCTTTCTTGTCCCTCCACGCTTTTGACCCCTCTATGACCATCTGAGTCTTCTATACTTTTCAAGGCTCAGGTCATGTCTCAAAGCCTCCATGAATTGTCCTCCTTCTAGTTTATATTTTATCGATGTCTCAGGTCTCAGAACTGGTGAAGTAACTAGAATAACCTGGACTACGCATACTGCACTTCATTGTTAAGAACTTTATATTGGTATTTAAATAATTTTCATATAAAGCATGGGACACTTAAGTTTCCTTACAGAATAAAAAGTAAAATTTATCAGCTTGTAAAAGTTCAGGCTCTGACAATGGAGTTGGGCAGGGGATGAAGGAGGCTTGCAGGAAAGAATGAAAAAAAAAGAGAAAATTTTATCTATAGTCGATAGACTAGATAAATACAGATTTAATTAGTCATAATGGTAATTAGTAGAAAAAATAAACACAATAGTACATTTATATGTTTAGATAGGAGAAAGGGGAGGTCAGCAAAATCCTATTGCCATGGGGAACAATAGATAATATAAAATGTTTATCAATGAAGTAGCTTACATGTATATTTTAGTGCTGTGATCCTGACAAGCAGAAGATCTAAGAGCAAGACAGCTGGCAGTAGACTGGAAATGGGGAGTGGCAGGTCAGCGCATAGTATTTTTAAATTATAATCTGCTATGTTATTTTAATTTTTGCCATGCTTTTACCATGCACCTGTATAGTTTGATAATAAAATATGGAAAACAAAAATAATTTTGTGTATTTTTAACACCGTAATGGATCTACCTTTCCCCTAGATTGTAAGCATTTTCAAGGAAGGCATTTTGTGTTTCCTGTTCTTCACAGTGCTAGTGTGATAACTGGTAGAGGAAATAGAAGGTCGCTTTGATAAGCCACATTCCATAATCATTTCCATGTGCCTGGCATTGTCCCCAGTGGGCTCTTGACTGCAATGGTCAGACTGGACCAACTGGTCCAACTGGCCATCTGTCATAAAACACAGGGGAGTATTTGTAGTTCATGAAAGTGAGTTAGCTTAAGCATACCTAATGTACAGTAAAATTGAACTTTTAACTCCTTCTTAGTAAGAAGTTGTGGGACCCCATCCTTAAGAATGACATCTGCCTGGTCCAGTCTGGATGCCTGATGTCTTCTGTACCCCTTCTCTCTTCTCATCCCATCACAGGGCACACTAAGGTGTTGTTTCATTGTATCAGAGTTGGGGTTTCTAGTTATAAAACGACTTCTCTGTCTGTGATTGCGAGTGATCACAGTTCAGGTTTTAAATCAACAACACAAGTCAATTGTACCACTAAAGAGGTGGCTTTCCACCAATACCATTTGCAAAGTACCTTTCTGTCTCATCCCCCTTTCTCGGCATTCTCTACCCAGCTATGCTGTGTGCTCTGGGCCACAGAGAGAAGGCCTTCACTAGTTAGCTCTTTAGTAGAAAGTAGAGCTTCCTGGTTGTGTCAGAACTAGGAGCTGGCCTCCTACCTAGCTCAAGTGCTGGATCTTGATGTTCCCTTTTTAACACTCTAAACTGCCCTCTCACCTGCAGCTTCCATGACCTTTACTGTTTGGCCAATTTACACCCAGTGCCATGCGCATCACAGTCAGGTATTTGTTCCATTTATATTAACTTGATATAGTAAAGCACCATGATATAGGGGACTACCAGCATCCCCTCCCACCCGTCCCCCTATTAAGTTGTTATAACCTAATTTGGATTCTGATTCCTGAAAACAGGGCAGACTTTCCAAGATTGAAAGTGGACGATTAAAGAAAAGAAAGAAAAGAAAAGGAAAGAAAAGGAAGGCAACGCTACATTACCTCGAGAAAAAAGAAATTTTAAGATGTGTTTAATTTAAAATACCATACATGTCTTTTGTTACAGAGTGAAAGGTCACCGGTCACTTGCTTGTGTTGGGCATTAGTAGTACTTTTCTTTGTCTTGTTTTGCTAATTTTGGGTCTGCAATTTCAACTCCTAAAACCTGTGGCAAAGGCTAGGAAGCACCCAGCCAAGGTAAGGCTTTAATGTCTGACTGGCGGCGAGAGAGGCAGGAGGAAAGCAGCAAAACAAGTCAGTGTAATTCTGCTATTTGCACAGGCAGCAGCCACAGGAAAGCGAAGCTGCAGATGTGGATGGCTGACCTTTAATCCAAAAAGGAGTCTCACTAAGGATGGAAAATAGATCACTTCAGTCCAGTACGAAGATTTCAGACGGGTGAGCTGATGGAAGAAGAAAGTCTGGCATTAAATCGTCTACGAAGCTGCTGACCACAAAAAGATGGCCTCTACGAAAAGGGAGCAAAACAATCATGCCTCCAAATGACATTTCGGCTACAGAGCTGGGAAATGGGATTGCAGATGTCAGCACAGGACTATGCTGACAACAGTTTAAGAGCTAGTTACAGTCACAGGGCTTGTGTGGCTTAGTAAAGGGCAGAGAGCTAGTAACATTATGGTAACATAACTCTCAACTTAGTACAGTTTACTTTTCGGCCCCTAGATGAGTTATAGCATCATCCATAAAAGTAAGAGCTTTAATATAAAAATAATTGATACACCTCAAATTACTGAATACCAGGCCTCATACAAGGAATTTACCTTATTTCTTAATCCTCAGAGCAACAGTGAAAGTAAATTAATATCATCCCCATTTTCAAAATACAGAAACAAAGTTTTAAGCAACTTAAGTTCCTGTCCTGCATATCTCCACTCCCCAAAAGCAAGAACTCAACCCAAACCCTTCAGATTACAAAGTCAATGCCTTTTAATTAAGAGAAAAGTAGACTATAGAATACAAAAATTGAATTTTCCTCCTGCTCTACTGCTTACTAACTGGCCCTGGGCAAGTGGATTTCTGTAGTCTCACTTCTCTGTTCTATAAAATGGGACTATTAGCCACTTTCATGGGGGGATTCAAAGAGATTAAATTAAGACGGTTTATCCTAATCACTTTGCAAATTAACTGGTTCCTAGTTAGTAATAAAACTCTAGACAAATATGTCTTTTCGTAAGTAACCACAAGAGGTATGGATTATATTTTAGCATTATAACATGATTTTCAGTTATTCCAGTGGAAATATTTGTTTGCATACCTACATATACTAAGTATATGAAACTAGGGGGATAACGTATCAAAACAGAAAGAGGGTAGATCCTAGAGAGCTTAGCTTAGAACACGGAGCGATAAGACTAATCAGTGAGATGCCTTTAAAAAGAAAAATGCAAAGACACAAGGAATTGGTCAAGTGGAAAATAAGGAACAAAGGAACAAGTGCTTGGCACATTTTTGAAGAAAATTAGGAATTCAAATCCATCTGCTCAATTTCTAACAAAGTTAAAGAAAATTCAACAGAAGGCTAGGTCTGCTCTAATAGCTGGGTAAGAATGAAATACAAACGGGGAATACCATTTGGCATCATAATACAGGCTGGGCACCACCAAGAGAGCCAATGTGTGCCCCAAATGAGGGTGACCTGAGGCAAGCCACAGGGAAATTCTTGAGTAGGGAATTTGACACAATCAACGGTGTGGGAATGGGACTTGCCATTTCCTTTTGAATCGCGGACCCCGCAAATGTTGAATGATGACTGGCCTCAACCACATTCTGCCCTTTGATTTCCATATGCCTACTCACATGTCTGTTGCTTTTAATGGCCAAGAACATAAGCCATCCATTGCCAGGGAGAAAAGTCAAAGCAGCATCTTTTTTTCTCCTGTGTCTTTCAGCTTAGAGTATGCAGAAAGGAACTGATTGCTACAATTTACTATTATTTTTTTATCTGACAGAGGAGAGGAGAATTTATCTCAATTCCTACTGGTTCTTTCTAACTAGTAAAGAAAGAGAGGTGCATCAGTTCTCATGAACAGTTTAGTAAATAAAATGGTCCCCAAAATTAAGGGAATACTTATCCCTATATATCTTGGTGATTTACAGTTTTTAAAAAAGTAAATGATAGCCCTGGTTGGTATGGCTCAGTTGGTTGGGTGTTGTCCTGCAAACTGAAAGGTCACTGGTTCAATTCCCAGAGCATGTACAGAAGGTAGCCAATCGATGTTTCTCTGCCTTTCTTTCTCCCTCCCTTCCCCTCTCTCTAAAAAATCAAAAACAAAAATTAAATAAAAAAATAAACCATAGGCTATTTTTTGGAGCGGTTTTAGGTTTAAGAAAAAAATTGAGTGAGAAGTACAGAAAGTTCTCCTATACACCCTCTGCCCTATACCCTCCAAATCCCCCCTAATATTAATATGTTGTTCTAGTGCAATGCATTTATAATTAATAAGACAATACACCCTTCATTAAATAAAGCCCATAGTTTACACTACAGGTCACTTTTTGTGTTGTTGTGTAGTTCTCTGGGTTTTGACAAAAGTGTAGCATCATGACTCCACCATTGCAGTAACATACAGGATAATCCCACTGCCCTAAAATCCTCTATGTTCCACAGATTTAACCTTCTTCCCTTCCCCCAACCACATATTTTTATTTTAGTAATGCTATAGATTTGCCTTTGCCATAATGTCATGTGGTTGGAATTTATACAGTATAATTAGACTGATTCCTTCCATTTAACAATAGGCATTTAAGTTTCCTCTGTGTTTGTTCACAGTTAATTGTCGTTTTTTAACACTCTTCCTCTGTATAATAGAGTTGACTAAGTCATATACATCTTAGTGTTGAAAAGTGAGCATAATGGCCTCTGACGTTTAGGCTAGAAAAAGTCTAAGCCACAGAGACCTTTCAAGATGTAGCACATTTTTCTTCAGTTTCTATTTCACAGGGTAATAATTTCCCACCAGGAAAAAACAAAAAAACTTCTTCATATCTACCCTAAATTACAGGAATCCATTTGGATTTCAATAAGAACACATACACACAAAATAGAATTTTTCTCTTTTTCTCATTCGGCAAGCAAGTACTGAGCACTGATTACATGCCAAATTTTGTGCTAGTAAGCACCAGAGGTTTAAAAATGAGTAAGACCAAATCCTTATTCTTAAAAACCTAAATATCTTTGTTTCTCCTAAGATTTTTTGCATTCTCCCAATATAAACATTTTTTGTCTTGTCTATCACCTTCCAGAAAAACTTCAGTCATCCCTAGTTTCTAAATGTATCAAGTGAAAATCTGGTGCGAAACAGTTAAGGTTCTACCATTTTAATTTACTTAACCATCTTCCATTATTTCCCCAAAATGCTTACAATTTTCACACATGCATTTCATGTGACAAAGAACTTTTTTTAAAGGGAGGTTTAATGAACGAGTATCGTGCTATGGCCATCCATCTGCTAAGACATGTGTGTTCCTACCTGCTGCCCACCTTCATCTTCCTTGTTCCATCCATGAAGCTTCTCCAGTTTTGACCTCTTGGGTTGTGTTTGTATCACTGCGGGCCACACAAGCAAACACTTTGCACTGCAGACCGTGAAGGGGTGGGCATACTCTGAAGCTGCCCACATCCCCCTGGGCACCTCCTGCAACCATTCTAACTTACTACCCCAAGCCATACTGGCCACAGCAGCTTCCCTACAACATCTCTTATCTCCTGGGCCTGATTTCCTGGAAAGCAGAACACCTGGAAAACAAAATCCCTAAGACTTTTTGGAGGCATATTTATGCCTCAAGTTGCAAAATCCAATTATGAAAGCCCAAAACTGAACATTGCCTATCCTTATAGTTCTATGAACAGGATGCAGAAAATTTACTCTTAGGAGAGGGGACATGAACACTTCACTGCTGCGTGAAAGGGAACATGGTAAACTTAGCAAAATGTTATTCCACTATACAAGTAAAAAATTCTAGACTTGTCTCTTCTTCTGTTAATTAAGAAGAGACCTTGCCAAACTTGGTCAGTTTGGGTACCTCTAGTCACTCTTCCAGGGTATTATATAGTTTCTCCTGGAACTACAGATCTTCATTACTTGGTTGCAGACAAGTGGATGGGTATATTTAGAACCATTCAGTAATTAAAATCACTTTCTACCTACCTTCTACAAACACATCTTAATGATAGAGCTCCCTTCAGTTCCATTAAAGCACAGTTTTAATGAAATCTGTTATCTCAGCTTCTTTCTAGGAGATATGCTCCCAGTAATTATATTTTAAGGAGGCTATCTTTTCTTTCTAGTGCTTACTGAGTAACACGCACACACACACACACACACACACACACACTCACACACAAAGTGTGCTGTGATCTCTTCAAAGAGAAATGAAAGAATAGTAAAAGGAAGGGAGTAGAAGTGGGCAGGAAAGAGCACCCAAGGAGAGCTGCTAGCTCTTTTCAAGTCCTCAAGAAGACAGAGCAGAAACAAATACACATTTTTAGTACAGTAATCTTTAGATAACCTTTAAGAAAATCACAATTCACTTTCAAGAACAGCTCCTCGATTCTGCTTTGTGGCCAGGGCTCCATCCTCTCACTGACTCGCCCTTCCAAGGACCACTGAGGTCACAGCTCTAGACTTTGTCTTGACATAATCTTGGCTCAACAGGAAAGACTGATTTACGTGAAATTGTTTATTTTCTGATAAACACAAAGCAGGAAACAGAGAAATGGACCATTAACAGGTCAATAATTTGCATCATTTGCATTTCTTCATATGCCAGTCAACCATCTTCTTGTTGGCCAAGGGATGCTGTCCTAAAGATTTGTCAGACCATACTGGAACCTCCCTGAGGCAGCAGGAGATGCCCAAGGTGATGTGGAGATCAGAGTTACATGACCCAAATGACAGCTCACTGGCAGCAATAACATCTTATGGGTTCTATCAGTGGATACAATCAGTTAATGCATTTGCACTGGTTCCAGCTTCCCTTTGGACTTTGAGATCTGCTAAAGGTTTACGAGAAAAATAAATTGTGGGTAGCATTTTTTCCTTAATGCTTAGCTTACAAATTCCCAGGAGATGCTACCTGAGAGTAGTGGTGGGCTTGGTGGCAGTGGTAGTGATAGCAGTAGCAACAGTAATAAAAAGAATAGCTATAACTGACATTTACTGTTTCGTAAAATGAGCACATGAGATTCTTACATCAGATCTAAGGTATAGCTATTTACTATATTATTCTACAAATAAAGAAGGTAAGGCTCAAAAGGAGGGTAAGTGGCTTATTTGAAATCACCTGTAATCAGTAAGGGGTGCAGCTGGAATTCAAGCCCCGACGCTAGGATTCATATCCAAGGTCTTACCTTGATTCTGTCCTATAATATGTCGTTTCATAAGATGAAAAACCGTTACTTCTGTCTCTGACCGAATATACTGTATTAAAAAAAAAGTGGGACTGTTGCTTTATGAACATTCTGCTTATAATAATGCCACTCAATAAGTGACATCATGGTATCCAACATTCTCTTTGCGGGATCAGAAAGCTGTGGCACAGAAGCTATCATTAGTCCCAGGAAACCCTCATGTGCATCACCATTTTCCATTCATATGCAGCTAGATTCATATTTAAAAAACATTTATTGAACACTGTCAGGGGTCGAGCCTGCTATTAAATGCTACCACATATATATTCGTATTTAACCCCTGTTAGCAGAGGAGGTAGGTTGCATTATTCCCATTTACCAGAAGAGTCAATGAAGAAAAAAGAAGATACTCATCCATTCTTTCAGTCATCTGATAACTTATTTACTCAGCCAATATTTATTGGGCATCTATTATGTACCTGGAGCCATGTGAGGCAGAGGGGCTGTAGAAATTAAAAAACAGACAACGGCTATGTTCAATCAAGCTTTAAGTCAAGGAAGATACGCAATAAAAAATAAACAAAGAGATATCAGATTATAAGTGCTATGATGAAAAATTAAACACAGGGACAAATATTGAGGCGGAGGTGAGGGTGATCCCGTTTTACAGCAAAGGTCTCTCTGATGGTGCAGTTTAATTGGAAAATGAAGGAGGTGAAGGAGTTCATCTTCGGAGGAAGAGCATTCCAGTCACATTTATTGAAAATGACTTTGCACCAGTACTGAGCTAGGTATCGTAGGTGGGAGGATTAATAAGGCATGGTCTCAGCCCACCAGGAGTTGTAGCCCAATTTGTGGGGATGTATATAAATAAATTATTATTATCAATTATTAGACTATGATAGATACATGTTCATGACATTATGAGCAAGGCCAGAAATAGGGTGAGGCAAGTGAAGAATTTCATTTTAAATGAAGACAATGTCACTCCAATTCATTTTTACTCTTGCCTCAGGTTCCAGTACTGCTCTGCATGGTGCTGGCTATAAGCACAGATAGAAAATGTTTTTACCCAGCCAGCTTTTTAATTTTTTCATTGATGTGTTTGTGCGTGCGTGTGTGTGTGTGTGTGTGTGTGAGAGAGAGAGGGAGAGAGAGAGAATTTGTTGTTCTACTTACTCATGCATTCATTGTTTGACTCTTGTATGTGCCCTGAGCCAGGGATCGAATCTGCAAAACTTGGCATAGCAGGACAATGCTCTAACCAACTGGTCTACCTGGCTGGAGCTGTTGCTTACCCAACTTTACGCAGACTGGAGACAGCCCCATTCAGAGCTTCGCGGGAGTTGCAGAGCCAAGCAGCGCAGAGCAGGGACTCAAACACACATCTCTGTAATTAGGACCACGGCTATGGCTGTGGCTGTCTGCCTGACCAGAATCCCCCCACGTGTGCTCGCTGTGTTTGAAGAGCAGTAAGTCTACAGGATATTGATAGGTATAACTGAAAAAATTTGCTTTAGTAATCAAATAAGTTTTGACAATATTCAGCATTTAAGAATTTTAATTGGTTTCTTTATTGCGGGACATTTTAGAGCCTCCAGGACTCTCCCACACAGCAGTATGGTATACAGAATTTCCAAAAATGATTTTTTAACCATAGACTTAGCCCTATAATTAACCATGGACTAAGCCAACATAATTAAAGCAAGCATTACCCAACACTGAGACTAGTATTTCTTCCTTCACAAAACAGAAGAGTAAAGTTTGCAATCAGCAGTAATACAGCTGCCACTTACTGTGCATGTACTATATGCCAGCACTTTACACATGCATATGCATAGCATATATTATACTATATATACACATACATGTGCGTGCATACATGCATATATATGTATATTATTTCATCCATATAACACCCCTGGAAAATATTTATTATGTCTCTCTCATAGTTGAGGAAAACTGAAGGGCATAAAGACTTTGAGCAATTAGCCAAGCAGCGTGTGAGCGGCAGATCCCAGGTTGCGCCCTGACTCTGACTCCAGAGCTCATGCTCTCAGCCGCTCTGCCAGGTCGCCTTGGCGCAGTCCAGGCTGCATCCACAACCTACAGAAAGCCTGGCTGAGAGTGTTTCGGGTGGACTCAGGGGTTTGAATGAGAAATCAGAACAGTATTAATTCCAAGTGATTTTGGAAATAAACTTGTAGAACAAAATGAGCTATGAATATGCTTAACTCTGCAAAGTTGGTTTTGGTTTGGTTGGGTTGTTTGTTTTCTGACCCTAGTGGGTATCCGACTGTCTTGCAGATATTTAGTAATTATGAAAAAACATACCATTTCCTAGGTTTTTTATTTTTTTCCATAGGTACTACTATTTTACTCATTTTTTTTCACTCAACAGAGAGTTTGCGCAACAGTGCTGTGTACATTCTGAATCCAAGAGGGCCACGGTCTGGGGCAGCACTGGCCTCACCTTCTGACCATGTGGCCAGTCTGGGTCAGCCTGTCCACTGCGCGGCAGCAGTCCCTACCTCAGCCACAAAGACTTGACCCAGTCAAATGTCTTCCATGCTCACAGGGGCTGACCTATTAGCTTGAACTCCATGGACAAAATGTATAAAAATACAAATGAATATAGAAGGGAGACCCAGGTGGCAAATTCCGCGTGTTATTTTTAGTCAGATCTCCAAAATCTTTTCACCTCATAAAGAGTCTCTATCTGGACTCAGCCTTATTCCTTTGGAGAAGCTGATTAAATAAGAAAGGAGTTTTGCCACTAATAGGCAATGCCCAGCAAAAATGAGGCTCTTGTGGCTCATCTCAAAAGGAAAACTACAAGAAAGCACTGAATTTGCAAAGAAGTGAAGCTCATAAATTGTGCACAAAAAGGTTTTGAAGATTCAGATAAAAAGCTCAGTTCCAGCTTGACCATCTGTTATTTCCCCCTAAAAGAAGATAGCTAGTAGTTTATAAAAGCAATAAAACAGTTTCTGAGCTCAAAGGCAATAGCAGGGACTTCCAGTTACAAGCCAGAGAACACATACACTGACGTCCAGCTGAACACGCTTCCCTGGCCCCCTTACCTCCTCTCCAGGCACGCAAAGATTCTTCTAATAACTGGTGTCTGATCTACTGTTTTTCTCCCTCAAAATGATTATGATTGGGCCTCAAACTAGCCTTCCCCGTTTTTCTTCTGTCAGTATTCGCAGCTTTTTCAATTTTTTTTATCCGGATATCTTTTCTGTACACATAGACCACTTTGGCCTCTTCCTTATCACCCTGCCCCAGCCCCTTCCAGTTCTCATCTAGTTCTCTTAAAGGATTCTCTTCTCCCCTGCTTAAGTGGTACACTGAGAATGGAATTGAACTGCAGTTGTCCAATATGAAAAGTTAATGATATATCTAGATCAAAAAGGTGGGGTGGAAGAAAGTGGTGGTGGGAAAATGGAGACCACCGTACTTGAACAACAATAAAAAAAATTATTAAAAAAAGAACAAAATTTAATCACGAACCAGTGAAATCAACTCCTGAGGCTGCAATGCAAGTCTCTGTCAGTTTCTCCCCTAGAGTCTCCTCTCTGCTCCTTCATGCAGCAATGTGGTTAAGAGTCTGGCAAAGACTTCTGCTGCTTGGACTATAATCTTGGCTCTATGCTTCTCAGATGCTTGGCTTTGGGTGAAAAATCTGACCTATAGATCCCTCAATTTTCTCAAAGGTAATTTGTGCATAATAACATGCCTTTCTTGTGATATTGTTAGGATTACATGAAATAACTTATTCAAAGTGCAGAACACAATGCCTGACACATTTTTAAGTCCCCAAATAATGCTATTTGTTATTATTATTATTAGTAGTAGTAGTAGTAGTGTTACGGAAAAATGAAACGACCAGACACCGAGGGGTTAGGAGCACGATCTTTATTTACGTGCACGGCCCGGAGGAGACAAACTCCAAATTCTGAGCCCAGAACAATAGCCCCGCATTCCTTTTATGCTGGGCCAAGTGGGGGAGGGTATTGGGAGGCATAGTATAGATTTGGCGAAAAAAGGGCTTACAGAGGCAGGAGAGAAGCATTTACATCATAAGTCAGGGCAATTAGCATTTCATCTTTGGTATCAGCCTTGATTACCTCTACAGTAGTAGTAGCATTGACATCAGCAACTATATCCTTCTATGATTAAACTGTTCTTGTTTGAACTACCAGCCTTTTGTAGTAACTACTAAGATCACAACTATATTTTTCCTATTGTTGTATTACAAAGACACACTGCCATTGCTTAAATAACAATAGGAGGCTAAGCTTGGCCATTGACAATGTCAAAGGCAGTAAAACAAGGGGAAGACCCAGGCCACCTGGGGTGTCCCTGGTTTGGAAGCCATGATCAGCCTAATGCACCCTGTGAGAGATCTGATTTTGTCAGCTCACCAAGAATGGATCTGTATCCTGAGGAGTCTATCTGAATTAACCAAACGCAGGAAACATTCATAGAACTGCAACGACTATCTTTAATTTACAATTATAAAAACTATAATTGCGGTGGGGCTATAATACTTATGGCAGCGTGACCAGAGAAATCTCTTCCTGTAGGCAGACCTATTGAACAAATCAAACTTTAACCAGAAATTGCCAGTAATTGTTGGGTGACTATGCAAACAAAATAAGAGAGTTAGCTGATGTGAACTACATCACCTAAAATAACATGTGTCTGTCTCCCAGAGAGGCCAGTCCCCTCAGAGGCCGCTGGCTAAGCTCCTTCCATGGTACACAGTCCCACCTTGGAGCCTATAAATGGATATCTGAGGCACTCCTTTCTCATTTCTTCCTGGGCTAAAATCTTTCTGACTTATGTTTTCCTCTTTCAGGTAGCATCTTATAGGCCTGGACTGTATATTGTTTTTTGATTATAACTTTGTGTATCCCTGCACCAATCAATTTTACACTGATTTTGCAGCTGTATTCCCTGGGGGGTATTTCCTTTCTTTTATGTACAAGCTCTTGCGATAAACCTCAATGTACTGGCAATATTTATTAATTCTATTATATTATTTTAAAAAATAGGTATGTGGGAGGGGGTGTGATTGAAGATCCAATGATGTATCACAGTATTTTTTTTTAAACTACCTTCAAGTTCCAAATAAATAACTTTACAGACTTATTGGACATTGTCCGCCCCCCGCCCCAAAACTTCCATTTATAGGACAGCATCATGCTAATTTCACTTTTAAACAAAAGGATTTCTATTTCTGATAAAGCGTCTTTTCAATGACAAAGGAGGTCATTGGAAATATTTTGTAGTAAATGTGGCCTTCAAAGGGTGATACTTGTGCCACCCATGTTTGCACTTAGTTCTTAGTAACATGAGACAATCTTTAAAGGGTTAAGTGAAAAAATAAAAATTAAAAATGGTATACTCAGAATAGGATTAAATTGTCCTCTTAAATTTAATGTCTGAAACAGATGCATTTCTCTGCCACACCCTATATAGACATACAAGTAATGTATCTTGCCTCAGTTTCTTTATCTGAGCAGTGGGAAGACTGCTTATCTCATAGATTACAATGAAGATTAAACAAGTCAGTAAAGTGTTTAGAGCATGATCTGGCACATAATAATCATTCAACAACTCTAAGCTTGTTTTCACCTCTACCGTTAAAATATGAATAAAAATTGGAGAGAATATTTCCAAATGTTATTAGTATCTGCCTCCAGAAAGAAAGGTCTGACTACTCTCCTTCTTTCCCTTTAAGTTCTGTGCTTCCTCCAGATTTTGTGTCATGATCATAGACAACTTAGATTATCAGAAGAAGAATAAGTTTTCAAAAAGAAAAAAAAATTATTGTCTCTGTTGGTGACTCTTCGCCTGAAATAACATTTGTCAAAAGCCCCTTTAAAGATGCAATTCAAGGTATATAACTATTACTTTTCTGCTGCTGCTATAACAAGTTACCACAAGGTTAGTGGCTCAAAGCAGTAGAAATTTATTAACTTATAGCTCCACACTTCCAAAGCCTGACACAGGTCTCTAGGTGTGGGCAGCCTTGCATTCCTTTCAAGGAGCAGGATACCAGTGATCTAAAGTCACACTGTCCAATCAGGGGGCCATAAATATAAGGCTATTTAAATTTAAACGAATTAAAATTAAATTCTATTACAAATCCAGTTCCTCCCTCACTCTAGCCACATTTCCCCTGTTCAAAAGCCGCATTTGCGTCACATATTGAACAACAACGACATCAGGCATTTGCGTCACTGCAGACAGCTCTTTGGGGCAGTGCAGATCCAGAGGCCAGACTCCTCTGCCCTCCTGACCGGCGTACTGCTTGAGCCCTGGTGGCCACCATTACTTTTTCAAATATAGACTGGCTAGCATTGTTTCCCTGCTTTAAATTTCTCCTTGGTCTCTATTGCCTATAACAGATTTTTTTTTTTGAATATTTTAAAGCAATAAAAATTTTTAATCAAATCAAATCTTATGGATAAATCCTAAAATGTAGCTGTTTCAGTTGTAGTTCTGGTAAGGCTCTTGGAACCACCCTCCACCCCGCCCTTTGCCCCGTCTTAGGCCTTAATGTTCCCAGGGCTGCCTGCCTATAAACAGAATTTACAGTTCCTCAGCGTGGCATGTCTGTTCCTCAGCTACCCAGTCTATTTGCTTTTCTCCAGAGGGCACCTACCCACTGTTCACTTTCACTTTTTCATAAGTTTGTCCATGAAATCCCTGTCACCACTAAGGAAGGCTCCTAATGGGAAAGGATTCTCAGTGTCCCCCTGGGCCAGCAGAACTAGGACAGGCACTCTTAGCCTGAGAGCCAACACATGCGTGGATTTTAGAAGACGTTTCCATGAACCCCAAAACTGGCTGCATAATTTTATGCATGTGTGCATTAGGTTAAATCCTCCCGGGTTTCCTGCAATTATCAATTGGTCTGTGACTCTAAAAGTTTAAGAACATGCCCAGGGAATGTCAGGGTTCAAGCAGGAGCCCTTTCAGCTCTTAAGATCCCTCTTCTAATCTCAGTTGCCACATATACTTTATTTTAAAATTTCCTCACACAAATATTTGATAATACATCCGTTCAGTCCGTTCTGCAGCGCCCTCTCTGGGTTAGAAGTGCCTGCCTACTCTGCTTCCTTTCTTTATTACCTAGGACGCTGGACACTCGGACACATGCTCTCTGAAAGAAAACAAGGTAAGGCACTGCATGCACACCCTTGTGCTAGAAAAATAGTTCTACCATTATCAATTCAAGCTGTGTATACTTTGGAAGAAATTATTAATAGCATTTACAGAGCTCTTACATGTGCCAAGTAGTTTACAGATAGCATCTTAATTAAGCTTCAAAATGCTTGAGAAGCATTTTCCCAATTTTTACACATGAGGCTTCAATCACACAACTAGGAAAAGGTACATTGGGATCTGAGCCCAGGCCGTCGGGTATGTGGGTGTGGAGATCACTGCATCCCTACAGCGTTCCTAGCTCTACCGAACAATGCCTGCAAGGGGGTCTCTCTGAAAGTTATGTTTGTGCCACCAAAAAATGACTCGACCTAACACGTGAATTTGGAAAGATAGCAGGATACAAAGTCTTTATTAAGACATTGAAGGCATTTTTGTATACCAACAATGAAATATCAGAAACAGAAATTAAGAAAAAAATTCCATTTACTATAGCAACAAGAAAAATAAAGTACCCAGGAATAAACTTACCCGAGGAGGTAAAAGACCTGTACTCTGGAAACTACAGAACACTGAAGAAAGAAATTAAGGAAGACACAAATAAATGGAAGCATATACCATGTTCGTGGATTGGAAGAATTAACATCATTAAAATGTCCATACTACCCAAAGCAATTTAGAGATTCAATGCAATCTCTATGGAAATATCAATGGCATATTTCACAGATCTGTAACAAATATTTAAGAAATTTTTATGGAACCAAAAAGGACCCTGAATACCCTCAGCAATCTTGATTGAACAAAGAACAAAGTAGGAGGGATCACAATACCTGATGTCAAACAGTACTATAAGCCCACTGTAATCAAGACAGCCTGGTACTGGCATAGGAATAGACACATAGACCAATAGAACAGAACAGAGAGCCAGGAAATAAACCCATATCTCTGTGGCCAATGAAGATTTGACAAAGGTGGCAAGAGCATAAAATTGAGTAAAAACAACCTTGTCAATAAATGGTGATGGGAGAACTGGACTGGTACAAAAAAAAAATAAAACTAGATGACCATTTTATACCATACACCAGAATAAATTCAAAATGGATGAAATACTTAAATAAAGTTGTGACATCATAAAAGTCCTAGAGGAAAACAAAGGCAATAAAATTTCAGATATCTCACTCAGCAAAATATTTGCCAATATATCTCCTAGGGCAAGGGAAATAAAGGAAAAAAAATAAACAAATGGGACTACATCAAATTTAAAAGCTTCTGCACGGCTAAAGAAAACATCATCAAAATGTAAAGGCAACCGGCTGTATGGGAGAACGTATTTGCCAATGATACCTTGGAAGAGGGTTTGATCTCCAAAATATATACAGAACTCATGTGACTCAACACCAGGAAGACAAATAATCCAATTAAAAAATGGGCAAAGGACCTGAATAGACGCTTCTCCAAGGAGGACGTGCAGATCATCCATAGACATATGAAAGGAGGCTCAGCATCACTAGCCAACAAAGAGACGTAAATTAAAACCTCATTGAGATATCACCTCACATTGGTCAGAATGGCCATTTAATAAATCAATAAGCAGCAAGTCCTGGTAAGGTTGTGGAGAAAAGGGAACCCTAGTACACTGTTGGTGGAAATGCAGACTGGCGTAGTCACTGTGGAAAACAGTATGGAATTTCCACAAAAAACTTAAAATAGAACTGCCTTTTTACCTGGCAATTCCACCACTGGGATTATACCCTAAGAATCCTGAAATACTAATTCAAAAGAACCTATGCACCCCTATGTTCATAGCAACGTAATTTATAATAGCTACGTGCTGGAAACAGCCTTAATGTTCATCAGTAAATGAGCAGATCAAAAAACACCAGAACTTTTATTCAATGGAATACTATGCAGCAGAAAGAAAGAAGAAACTCTTACTATTTGTGACAGCCTGGATGGAACTGGAGGACTTGATAGTAAGTGAAATAAGCCAGGCAGTGAAAGACAAATACCATATGATCTCACCTATAAGAGAAACTTAATGAACAAAACAACCAAAGGAGCAAAATAGAGCCAGAAGCATGGAGACAAGGAACAGAGGGGCGGGGAGAGGGGCATAAGGGTAGAAAGAAAAGGAACGGACTAGACAAAGAACGTGTATGAATGGCCCAGGGACATGGACAACAGGGTGGGAATGACTATGGGAGTGGGGGTGGTCTGGGCAGAGGAGGGCAAAGGGGGAAAAATTGGGACAGCTGTAATAGAACAATAATTAAATAGTTTATCAAAATAAATAAATAAAATTTCTGTTTGTGGTTGCCTGAACTTGGGGTCCAAAAGAAATTGTGAAGATGACTTTAGCTCAAATATGATAATCATTCCCTTCAAAAATGGGGGCAAAGGGTAGCATTTGATAGTGACTATATTTTGGGTCAAATCTTACCAAGAATCCACAGAAAACTGTCACTCACTGTCTGTGTAACACTGGGGATGTTCCTTAAACCTTCACGTCACAGTCTCTTGATCGGCAAAATGGGGATCATAAAAACACTTGGTTCGTGGAGAATGAATAACACAGGTAAAGTATTCAGTGTGCTCCTAAGCATTTAGTAATGACTAAATACACAGTGATAATTATTGTTATTATTGTTGTTGGAAAACAGGTCTGAGCCAGAAGAATGTTCTGATTTACTAAATTAGTCACTTTAGTGAGACAAGGTAGCTACCAAACTGATGGCAGTTAGAACAGCTAATCCTCTGCTCCTGTATAAGAAGAAAATGAGTCAGAAAGATAAGACCCCTGCTTCACACGTAAGAGCTTTATAGGAGAAGGACCAGTGGACAAGCTTGTCTTTCTCTGACCATCACAAGTTGGTGGGCAGCCAGCACACAGGTGCATAAAGTATCTGAGTCTCCAAAGAGGTTGGAATTGCTGCAGCTGGCTTTACCTTGATCAGCCCTGCTCCAGCTGTGTCCAGGAGGACACACACAGGACCCCAGCACTGAACTCCTGTCTGACATGATTCAACTATCCTGCGAATTATTTCTTGACTCATAAGAATCTTCAGTTCTGGGGCTAGGAATGGGAAAGTACCAATGGCTGAGTGACAAATGAATTTCCATTCTTTCCTTGGAGAACAGGAAACCAACAAGTGCTCTTATATTCAGGTTTTACACGTGTAGTATTAAAGGCAGTTTAATGCAGATGAACCACACAGGCTAATAGGAATTAAAGTATATGGCTTTCACATGTAAAAAACTAGCCCATAAAACATATTTTACAACTACTTTGGAGTTAAAACAAGGCTATCCTAAAACTTTCAAAGAAGAAATTTCCATACTTTATTCATGTTTGGCATTCTAAATCAGCACTCAGCCATGAAACTCATCTTCCATTTTGCCATCCTGCCTCCCCAACTTTTTACCCACTGTTCTGAAAACATATTGAACACATTCCTGACTCCTAGATTTAGCCCAGAATGTGTTCCATTTTCCACCTGAAATACTTTTCCTCCTCTTTATATATTCACAGCTTACCCAGCCTTCACATTTTATCCTGAGTCCCATCTTACGTTTAAATGTTGAGGCTTCCCCAGTTACTGTCATCTCTAGTCACTTTGCTCACCCTGGTATATATTCCAAAAGTATTGACTGTATTCTACGTGCCTGCATTGTGCTAAGCACTGGAGATGTAAGAGTGAACAAAACAGACAAATGGTAAAGAAGACAGGGCAAAAAGCATATAAACATAAAAAGATATTTCTATAGCAAAAGCTGCTATTGCTAGATCACAGACTAAGGACTATCCCAATAAGAAGTGATTTCACCAGGTTTCCTGGGATCCGAGGCGACACAGTGTTACATCAGACTTCACTGGGAAACATTTTTGAAAAGACGTAAAGTTTGAGACTAGCATTCACTGCTACTCAATGAGGTACAGACAAAAATAAACCAGGAGTTCACACACCTGTGCGCACGCTTTGGAAGGATGTGTTCGGAGCTCACATGAAACCTGTCTTGTCCCCTTATGATTTAGCCTGTTTTATCATTAATAATGTATATGGTTTGTCTTGCCTTTCTTGTAAAATGCAAGTTCTTTGAAAGTTCTGGTAGCTATGGCTCTTTCGATATGGCATATCAATGCTGTCTGTCTTTGAGGAGAATAAAGTGAATTTGAAGTGTTTTATTCTGATAATGTCCCTTGAAAGATATGTATTTGTTAAGTATCTCTCATGTAATTTTCAGCCTAAAGTCCATCATTTGTAGACAGACGCGAGGACAGCACAGTTGGAAAGAGGCCTAAAGCTGTTATTTTAAACAAACAGCTAGTTGCAAGTGCTGGTACGGGAGAGCTTTTTCATTTGTCTTTTCACACATGCCGTGGTTTGTCACCACCGCATTCCTGCCCCTAATCTGATTAGCTAGAGGGGTGTCCAGAAATCCCTTAGCTGCAATAGCCACTTGCAAAATCCAAATACATCAAAACAATGATTAATAAAATATACCTATAAGCGTGTTTACAGTCACAGGGGGTTAAGAGGGAAATGAAACAGCAGCTCTTGCCGGCTCCTTTCCACCGGAATTCATAATTTATTTACCTTCTCTGTCCCCCTCCCGGTGTGGCTGCAATCAATCGCATTCAATGTCTACTCCTAGAACAACAGTCTACTGTGCCTGCATTTCTTGCCCTGTGAGCGAAAAGGCCTGCGAATACTTTTAAGGAAACATCAGTTTATACACTTCGGTTATCCGCGTGAAATCTATTTGTAACTAGAAAAGGACCTCAGGGTCTCTACCCCTCTCCCTAAAAGTATTTTTAAAGAGACATGTATAAGTTAGGTTAGGATGGCTGTTTTAAGAACCACCCAAAATTCAATGACTTCACATGGTAAATATTTATTTCTCATTTATGCTAAGTTCAATGCGGATATCTCTGGTCTGGCAACTCCCCTGGGTGCCTCTCTTCTAAGTACAAACTCAGGGATTTGGGTTCCCAACATGACCCTCCACAATTGCCATGGAAGGATAAGACAGTATGGGCCTATCCGAAACTTAACTACCTTTCAAAGGAACATACATCATGTGGACCCACATTCCATTAACCAGAAATAGCCATATGACCTTAGCAAGATACCAGAGCCTTGGAAAATGTAAGGCCAGCTGACTGGCAGTTCACAAGACGACATCATGGGAGGGAGCACAAGCCTGGTGAGCAACTAGCTGTCTCTAGTCTAAGGACCACGAGTTGACATATAAAGCCCCCCACAGAATCTCCTACCGAATTTGAACTCCTACCAGTCCTACAGCAGATATCATGCATGGCTCCTAGGGCCCAGTGAGACAGCAGGAGGTGCCAGTGTAAAGACACACACTTAGGAAGCCCACACACCTAGATTAAAATCCTGATCCATCACTAGCCATGGTATGACCTTGGGCAGATAAATGATCCTTTCTATGCTTCATCAAAACAATGGGGACAATAGTAATATTTTATTCATAGGATTCTTGGGAGCATTAACTGATGGAATGTATATAAATAAACATCGGCTGAATAAGAGCAAAGAGAGGCTTGCTAGAGCAAGGAGGCAGACATCATGATTGTTGCTTACATTTGGCAGAGACTCAAAGCCAGGGAGGGAGAGAGAAGGCTTTAGGATGGAAAAAGGGAAGGCTGTAGGCATGCTTTGATGGAAGGTTCTTGGCACGCGGGCGGAGGTGGGCTAACTAGGAGCAGAGCATCTTAATGGATTAGTTTGAGAAGCATATCTGACTTTCTCTGGTTGATCTTGAATGGGTAGTAGGGGAAAAACAGGGCAGTCACTGACCAAGTCCTGGCCAGTGGGCCAGCTGCTGTGGAGGCTGTCGGTCAGGATTTTTACATCTTATATGGTCTGACCATTGTCCCTCTGCAGCTAGTGTTATTCAAAAGTGGATGGGGGCTCTACTCTCCGTTCACAATGTCACAGATTTTCTGCTGCCCGGGTCTATACTCTTCTGGAAAAACCTGAATCTGAATTTTTATATTCTTAACCCTGGGCATTAAGGAATAGGAGGTGGGGGAAATACAGCTCAGGCAAAGCCAGGTCTACCGCCGTCCTACACTGCACAGAGCAGACCTCTGTACCGCCAGGTGAAGCCAATGTGAACGTGCAGTAATGTCCTCTATGGTGCTGTGAGGGAACGGGCTTTCCAGGAGGCTGGAGGCATGAGGGCCAAGACAGAGCTCAGAAAGGCCTGCATGCTGGCTGCCTTTTCCCCCAGGTGAGGATGGAACCCTCAGACCTGGCTTTAGTTCAACAGTCAGCAGAGCTTAAAGTTTGCTGATATCCCTTAAAGGGAAGAATTAAGCACAGAGGTTTTATTGAGTACGTACATTTTTTCTGAAAGGTGATGAAAGACACAATATAAAGTGATCGTGGCCCAGCACGAACTTTAGCTTCTTAGATCTTGGAAGGCCTTATTTTAAGGGTTACCGGTAGCTGAGTGCCCTGTCCCACCCATTAGAAGCTCGGAGGGCCAACTGCGGCCAAGCGAAGCTGCAAGAAGGTATCTTACATCTGCATTTGCTCTGACTTAAAGCAAGGATGTGAGAGTGTGAACCTGCGTGTGCACAAACAAGCACACTTGCGCTCCAGGAGGTGCGTGCTTTTTAATTACTAAAACTTAGGCCACCTGAAATGATACCAACCTCAAAAAAGCAAGCAAGCAGGGAACAAGAGAAATTTAATAGATATCACATGAAAAATTAGTAGTTGAAGAATGAAGGAAAGAAGGAGAAGCGATGTTAAACTTGGAGAAACCGGGTTCATGCCAACACCAGAGGTCAAGAACCGAATGGGTCTCCTCTGGGTTGGGACAAGGGAAAGGAGTTACCACTCGGACCCTGGAAGTGTGAAAACAAATGTAATGATACTTTTTTTGAAATGTTAATTGACTCTCTCTGCCTGCCTCCAAGAGATTTCTTTTCCCTCTTAACCTTTCCTTCTCTGCTTTCTTCTTAGCCGAGTTGCCTGTGCTCCTTGCCTGAGGGGAAATATGAGTAGAAAGCAAAGAAAAACTGAAACCTTTCATTTGCATTTCATTTGCATTCCAAAAGCCTAGAACCTTCAGGGGCTGAGAAAGAATAAAAAAAAAAAATCACCCATACCAGAAAACAAAACTGCAGCTCTGAGGCACAGCTTTGGAGATAGATACAAACATTTGAGGAAGCAGAGTTTGCACAGTCCAAGATGACAGTCCTTACCAGAAGAGACCCTGCAGGCAAGAACCAAGTCCACCTTTGCAGATGATCCAAGTTCCGCTGGAACACGGTGCACGTACCGCCTGGCCTGCGGGTGCTGCCGGCTGCCTGCTCCAGTGACTTGGCTAGCACCAGAACTGCAAGCACACTGACGCCAGACAGGGAAGGTGCCTGCACGTGCCCAAAGGCCTCGCTGGGCCCCTAGCAGATGCAGCTCATGAGAAAACTCACGGCTACTACCACTTTATTATGTCCCATATAGTTTAAGTTACAGAGTTTGAAAGGTAGAGGGTAGAACCCTAAATACCTAGTGAGGCAGTTGGTGCCCCCCACCCCCACACAAGAAAAACAAGGTCTAACCATGATAATTTGGTTCAGATGAATGAGGACAACCAGGAGACTGAGCCACGAGACTGGGTTATACACAGACTCAGTAACCATGTGGCATGGAGTTGTTAGGCAGCAGTTGGAAATGAGTGGAGGGAGGGAGGAGGAAGGGGGCCTCCACCCTTGTTGACCCAAGGCAGTAGCTAAAATAGGCTTGGCAGGACTTGGAGCAGGATGCTCACTCTGCTCACTTCTATCGCATTAGCTCTCCCTCTCTGTGTGTAACCTTCGTGTGATGCTATTGACTTATTGGAGAGGCTTCCCCCAATAAACCTGGCGTCGTTGAAAGACGCAAACATGTGTGAGTGATTCCTTTCGGGGAGGCTCCCTTGCTCACAACACAGAATCAATAGATTAGAGATTTATTATAAGGAAACGGTTCATGCTACTGTGGAAGCTGACATGTCCCCGCATCTGCAGGGTAAGCTGGGAAATGAGAGGCTCAGGAAAGCCTATGCGTCGATTTGAATCCAAAGGCAGGAAAAAGCTGACGTCCCAGTTCAAAGGTAGTCAAGCAGGAAGCATTCTCTTTTACTCAAGGAAGGGTCAGCTCTTTTTTCTATTCAGATCTTCAGCTTGTTGGTCGAGGCCTACTTACATCGGGGAGAACAACCTGCTTTACTCGGTCTACTTATTTAAATGTTAATCTCATCCAGAAATACCCTCACAGACACACCCAGAATAAATTTTGACAACTATCTGGACACGCTCTCACCAATCCCGTCGATAGATAAAATGAACAAACACTTGGTCTCCATGAGATGACATGACACATAAAACCCTTTCCAAAACTTAAATCCTAGTGGTGTTTCATCAGGAGGGCATGCAGACATCCAGAACTTGAGAAAGAAAGCAAGGTAGTGGGGAAATTTGTTAAGGCTTATGTTTGCCTAATCTTGCTACACTTTATGTTCCTTTATAGGAATATTCTAGTATAGCCAGTCTGTTTATCCTCAGTGGAGCATTCAGTTATGGCATAAATATTTAGCACATTTCTGTATTAAGTTCTCATCATTCATCTAGAATAAAACAAGCTTTATAGAGTCATGACTGGCAAAAACATCCAGGGCTATAGAAATTGTTCTTCGTGTTTTCTGATAAGCCAATAAACTTTTGGTTCCAGTCAAGTACAATACAATATAATGATTAAAAATATAGGCTCAGATTCAAACTCAAGCTCTACTAAGACCTACATAAGGACCTTCAGCAAATTATTTAAATTCTTTGGACTTGTTTCCACATTTACAAATGTGAGGATAATGACACTGCTTATGCTCATTAAATCAGAGGATGCCAGTAAATACCAGCACAATATTGGCTATACACCAAATGCTTAATGTATGTTAAAAGTGATCATTATAACTCAGAGTTCTTTAAAATATGCTGCCTGCATAGCCCTGAAGTCTTTTTAAAACCCTTTCCTTTACTCTTCCTCTTTCATTCTGCAACTTTATTAGCCACAATAAGACTACTGGTGGTTTTTGAGGTTAGCAGATAGATTTCTGGGTAGGACACTGGGTGATAATTTCCTCAGAAACCCAAGAACCCCATTCAAAGGTAGGTTTTTGACTTAAATGCCACAAAGTTGGAAACCAAAAAACAAAGATAAATAATTAAAGTTTCGTGTGCATGAAAATGCACCAGAAAATACCAACTTAATCAGAAACATTCAATTAAGATTAGAAAAATAAAATATAGCATCAGAACTGAGGCAAGCACAGTAATCAAGTGTTTTTTTCTATGAAAAAATCCAACCTCCTGACAATGCTCAATAATGATATGTGGATATAAGCAATTCTAGAAAGAAAGATAAGAAAGAAAGATAATTGCACCATTTGACAGTAATGCAAATTTCTCTCCCTTACTATGTCACTTTATCTCTCTGGCTGTGAGCCCAGAGAGAAGAAACTTGAGAAAGATTTTGTCTTGACTACTTCTAATGACAGACTTCCTAATAAATTTCTCTATGCAATATTTGAGTCACATAATAAAAAGTAGGGCCAGCTACAGTTTGCTAAAATTACATTAATTTAAATGATACTGGTTTCCTGCAATGGCTTCAAGAGTCAAAAAACTTTGAGAGGGTTCTTTGCAACTAGTTTCTTTAGAGAAAGTTTCATGTATATAGTAAATCAAAAGAGATTCTGTACAACTGAATTGTCATTATTCTATAGAAATAACACCTTTTGTGCATAAGGACTTTCAAAAGAGTTTAGACCCTGTATGTAAACAGGGGAATTTTACCTGACAGAAAACCTTCATCTCTAGGTAAGAAAAAATATCAACAAGAGACTGTGTCATTAGTTATCAGAAAAATGTAAACTAAAACCTCACTGTGATTCTACTATGCACACATTAGAACGGATAAAGTTAAAAAAAAATTACCATTGGCCAAGAAGTTTGAGGAACCAGATCCCATGCACTGATGCCAGTGGGTATGTAGAACAGTTCAACCCCTTTAGAAAACCACTGGGCAGTTTCTTACAAAGTTACACATATACCTACCATGTGACCCAGACATTCCACTCCTAGGTATTTACTAAACTAAATAAAACTAAACTAAACTAAAACAAAGACAGGTGCATAAATGTTCATGGCAGCCTTATTTGTAAAAGCCCCAAACTAGGAACAGCCCCAATATCCATCAGCAAGTGCAAGGATAAACTAATCACAGCATAGCTATGCAATTGGAATGCTGCTCCGTCACACAAAAGGAACTAAATCATTGATCTATGTAACATGGATGAATCTCAAAATCATTACACTGTGTGAAGGAAGTTATAGAAAAAAGATTGGGCAGAGAGAGCTGAGGCTGAGAGAAAAACTGAGTCTGAACATTCCCAGCTTCCTCTCCTCTCCACACCTGGCTCTCACTGCCTGCCCGCCCTGCCGCCTGCTCGTCCCCCAGAACATCTTCCACCATGGCCACCTCAGCGAGTTCTCACTTGAACAAAGGCATCATGCAGGTGTGTATGTCCCTGCCTCAGGCTGGTAAAGTCCAAGCTACGTGTCTCTGGGCTGACGGTACTGGAGAAGGACTGCGATGCGAGACACCGACCCTGAACCGTGAGCCCAAGTATAGAAGAGTGTCCCAAGTGCAATTCTGATGGGTCTAGTACTTTATAGTATGAAGGCTCCAACAGTAACGTATATCTTGTTCCTGCTATGTTTCAGGGCCCTTTCCTCCAGGACCCCAACAAGCTGGTGATTTGTGAAGTCTTAAAGTACAACCGAAAGCCTGCAGGGACCAATTTAAGTCACACCTGTGAATGGATAATGGGGATGGTGAGCAACCAGCACCCCTGGTTTGGAATGGAGCAGGTGTATACTCTCATGGGTACAGATGGACACCCTTTTGATTGGCCTTCCAATGGTCTCCCTGGGCCCCAAGGTCCATACTACTCTGGCGTGGGAGCAGACAAAGCCTACTGCAGGGACGCTGGAGGCTCATTACTGGGTCGGCTTGTACACTGGCATCAAGATCGCAGGCACAAATGCCGAGGTCATGCCCGCCACGTGGGAATTCCGGGTAAGACCCCATATAGGAATCGACATGGGAGGTCATCTCTGGGTGGCTATTTCATCTTGCACCGAGTGTGTGAAGACTTTGGAGTGACAGCAACCTTTGACACCAAGGCCAATTCTTGGGAACCGGAAAGCTGCGGGCTGGCTGCCACACCAGCTTCAGCACCAAGGCCATGCGAGAGGAGAACGACCTGAAGTGCACTGAGGAGCCCACCGAGAGGCTGAGCAAGCTGCACCAGTACCACATCCGAGCCGACGATCCCAAGGGGCGCCTAACTGGATTCGAGGAAGCCTCCAACATCAACGACTTTTCTGCCTGCTTGGCGAACCGCTACGGTAGCGTCCGCATTCCCTGCGCTGTCGGCCAGGAGAAGAAGGGTTACTTTGAAGACCGGTGCTCCTCTGCCAACTGTGATCCCTAAGGGGTGACAGAAACCCTCCTCCCGATGTGTCTTCTCAACGAAACTGGCGATGAGCCCTTCCAGTACAAAACCTAAGTGAACTAGACTTGCAGCCATTGAACCCTTTCTAATTAATTCTTCTTCCTGGGTCATCTTGCCCCCCCCCCCCCCACAATTGTCATAATAACTCAAAGGGCCGAACACCAAGGTCTTTTTTCATTCCTCATACTCAGTTAAAAAAAATAAAAGAAAAAAGAGTACATACTACAGGCTCCTATTTACATGAAATTTAAGCAAATGGCAGTCACTAATCTATAGGGACAGAAAGCAGATCAGAAGGCTGCCTGGGGAAGGAGTAAAGGGAGGGCAATGAGTCCTATTACAAGTCGGCACTAGGAAACTTTGAGGGGTGGTAGAAATGTTTGTTTTCTGAGTGTGCTAATGGTTTCCCAGGTGTATACATATGTCAGATCTAAACTGTACACTTTAAACATGTGCATCCTATTGTTCTTCAATCATACACTAAGTATAAAGACCAATGAGGGGAAAAGGAATGTGAGCTGTCACAGTGCCTAGCAGATGGTAGGTGCTCCAACAATGTTGATTATATGTATTCTCATGGGGACATCTGTCCACCTGTACTGGAGCTGTTTTTTGTTCTCTAAGTGTTATATGTGTTTTAATATGTATATATAGTTATGTTCTGCATGTGTTATAACATTGTCTTCATAATACAGTTCTCTCTGATTTCTGTGTTCACTGTGTTATCATCACTTTTATGACTATCTCTTCCTTTGTCCTGTATTTCTCTTCCTTACATATGTATTGTAAAGTTATGATAACAGCATCTGCATGTCTCTGTGAGGAATTCCCATCTATCAGCTCCCACATAGTGGGGGAAGGAAGGGCACGGTTCACTCTTAGCTAGAGACCGTCTTTCTAGACAGAATGAGTGACTGATAAATGTACAGCCTAACCTGGGCCATTGAGAATATGTCCTAGGAGGCCTGGGCTAGCACTTTTCTTCGGAGTGTGGAGAAAGAGCTGCTTTCTTTTTCCTGCTTGACTTAGAGCAGTGAAAATCTAAGCCTGAACTGCAGGCAGATACCTGGCCCCAGCAGGGACGAGTCTGCCTATAAGGAAACCAAGGCAGAGGAGAGGCGGTGTGATCTCCTGTGAGTTCCTGAGTCCAGGTGTGTCTGTATTTGGACCTATCACTTTACTTTCAATTTTGTGACCAATTTCATTTTTCATTAAGCCAATTTCATCTGCATGTTTTGTCACTTGTGATCTCTCGGTCGCCCTCAAAAAATACCTGGTGACATCTGGGAGAAAGCATTATTTGTTGATATATCAGTAAAAGGTACATAGGAATGTTTAAGAGTATTTGAAACCACTAGTTGACTTCTTTAATTATTACTGTTGATACATAAACAGACAATTTGACAGGTCAAAGGATGCTCATAGATGTGGTCCCCTTTACTAAGTATATCTCAAATTAATCTCAGAGAAGATGAACACAAGAAGCAACATATCTCTAACTGTGTGACTTTTGCCAAGTTTCTCCACTTAAGTCTCAGTTTCCTTATTAATAGTACCTGTTTCTTGGGTTTTAAGACAGTTACATTAAACTATACACTTTTGTTCTTAGTGCTTGCTACTTAGTTGTTATATTATTGTTACTAACTAAGATGCTATTAATCTTCATCTATACTGCAAAGACAAAACACTTCTACCTTCTCTTCCTTAATGCAAATCCTGGGCATCATTCAATTCCCCCGCCTCCTTCAGGGAAATATTCCTCAATTAGTTTAATACATAATGAAGCGATTATTTTCTTATTTGATTTTCCAAACTATTATTCTGTATTTGTGTCTGATGCCCCTTCACATTGTACCATAATTTTAATTTCCAGGAGTGGGCTAGATATCAGCTTGTGAGAGCCAATTGTTAAATTTTTAGGAATTTTTTGAGAGGCAGTTATTAAACGCAGCTATTATTAAAAATTAAATTGCATAAACTTATAATTAAATAAATTATATTAAAAGAAAAAGTAATAAACACTCAAAACGTAAAACTTCCTAGTTATATTGCATTTTGCTCTTGAGGTTATTTATGTGTGTTGTATGTGTAGAGAGGAAATACTATCAAGTGCAGGGATACTGCACATCTCTTTCCAACTCTCCATGCAGTGACGTCATGTTGGTAGCTTGATATCAGTCATGGTGAAAGAATTTACACCACAGAAATCAGCAAATGCAAATCAGGGCTCTCCTTCCACTCCCAAGCCACAGAGCCAATTGTTAGACATTTATTGGTATACCAGTAAAAGTCTTACTGTTCATGTTTGTAAACAACTGTAATGAGTTCATTACCTTTTTGACAATAGAGATGTTGCACATTTCTCTTTGTCCTCTGTGTTGTGCAACATGTTTTTCCCACCCAGTAGGTATTGAGCATTTTGCCATTTGCTCATTTCACAAAGATATCTTTGCTATGGCTACATCGATGTGACCTAATGCATTTAAAAATACCCTCTCACACAAAAACCTTGCAGCTCTACCTCTGTTTGAGTTGTAAACAATGGGGAAAATGCCAAACATAAAGGGAGAGTAAAAATATCATATCATGACAGTCAAAGGGAATGCATACTAACACATCCTTCTCCTGAAACAAAGAGCTGAGATCACGCAAATTCATGTCATAAGGAATGGTCAAAAACATCGGTAATGTTTCACTTTCAGAAGGGGAAAAATGTGGGTGCACAGAGGGCAATAAAAAATGTCTCCCAATAGTTGAAAGACTGTTAAAAGAGATGAGATCTGTTCTGTATTGCACTAGACAATAATGCCAGAATCAATGTTTAGATGTTAGAGAGGTACATTTTGATGTAATGAGGAACTGTCTTTCAGAGATGACACAAGATGGATGGAATGAGAAGCAGTGAATCCCTGCTCCAGTGTTATTCAGACATGTAGGTTGGTCATGGTGCTTGGCATGTAATACTGACTGAAAGCTTTTACAAGAATAAATAAATTAATAGAGCAACAAAGGTTCTCAACTGGAGTCACTACTGCCCCCTAGGGAATGTTTGGAAATTTGCTGAGGCACTTAGTGGGGTACAGATGCAAGGCAAGGGATGTCTCCAGACACAAATAACTCTATTGCCCCAAATGCAAATTATACTCCCACTGAGATATAGTCATTAAGATAATAATCAATCATGCAGCAATGTTTGTTGAGGGACTAAGTTTCAAGCACCTTGTTGAATTCTAGGGTTAGCTGTACGAGATGAAGTTTCTTCCTGCAATAAACTCAAGACTAATGGAGCAAGATAAGGAAGTTAGTAATCAGTTTCAAAGGTGACAGACACATGGCTAATCTAAAAATGTGAATGGGTGCTGAAAGAGCGGAGGGTCCCTCCATCATTGGAGTATGGGGCCATTCAAAGGGTTGAGAAGGTCTCTCAGAGGTGATAGTACCTTTAGGTTGGGTTGGATTCCAGGTGGAGAAAACAGTATGTGCAAAGGAACAGAAGTGTGAGAGAACATGGCACTAGAAATCTAAAAAAGCAATCTATGAAAAAAAATTATTTTTGCAATAGTTTTATTTGGGCATCTGGTATATTTTTAAAACACTTCTTCAGCAAGGGCCTATAAGAACCTAAGCGCAGCTCGAGTGAAGATTGAGTGTGGACAATGTCAAGAAAAGAGGCCGTGGAGTTTGGAAATGCCCTTTCCAACCATGTGATGAGCAGAGAACTCAGCCCTCATCTTACTGCGCTCTGCTTCTTCCCCGCCGTCCCTCTGCTCCAGCAACTTGACCTTTCATTCTGCTGCTGGGTCCCACGGCTCAGGGTGTTCGCACCTGCTACCCTCTCTGCTGTGATGTTTCTTCCCAGCTAGCCATCCAGGTGGCTCCTCCTCAACCCTGAGATCTCGTCTCGGTGTCACCTCCTCAAATAGGCCTTCCCTGCCCATTCACCCTAAAATAGCACTATCCAGAGTGTTCTTAACCCTGTGTTTGATTACTGTCTGTCTTCACCTCAAGAGCGTAAGTCCTGTGCGTGCAGGAGCCCTTCCATCGTGGTACTTGCATAGTGCAGTGCCAGCACCCAGGAGGTTATTCATTCACGCCTGGGCGTCCCATCCCGGGACGGGGAAGGAGGAAACAGATCAGAGGAGAGCACTTGGGATGGTTAGGAGACTCCAAGCCACATATGAAGAAGGAACTGGTATGTGTCCTTTCAGCAGCCTGGCATGAGAACAGAACTAACTTGGTCACCACATCTTTTGAGACAAAATTGTAGGACCTAGGATATTTAGGCCAGTGAAAAGTACTCTTTGAATAGTGGGTACTCTTTTCAAATACCTGGAGGACGTCCTGTGGGAGGAGGACTGGAATTACTTTGAACTAATCCCCAAGGGGCAAAACCATAGGGTAGAAGCCACATGAGAGAAAGAGAGGTTTCAGATCTGCATGAGGAAGGGCAGTAACAGGCAAAGCAGCAGTCAAAGTTCAGAAGGGTCCTTTAGAAGGCTCAGGGTTCCACCAGTGAAGTTGCTTCGGCAGGAGCTAGCCAACAGAGATCAAAAGTTGAAGTCTCAGGCGGGAGAACAGAACAAATAACTAACATTTGTATGTCACTAACTGCATGCTACGAGCACTGTTCAAGGCAAGTGACAAATGCTCACTCACTCAATCCTTACAACAACCCGAGGAGATAGGTGCTATTATCATAATTTCAAGTACAACAAACGGAGACACTTAAGTCAGAAAACTTGACTCAGTTCCCCTGCCAGTAACTGGCGCAACCAGCTTTTTCTGTCTTTTTTTTTCTTTTTAATGATCTTTAATGCCTCTTAAAATTTCAGAGTAACGCTTTCTGTGCCTCAACTAGAAATGAGTTGCTATCCTATTTTGATCATCCCCAAGGAAAAACATTATCGAACATGCAAGTGCGACTGCCTGACACCATGAAGGTTAAAACTGGAGGTGGTACCTAATAGCACTTACACAGGACATACATCCAGAAAGCCTGTGCGGAATGAGTGACCCAGTTCCTGTTGTAACCCATATCTCTTCATTTTTAATGTCTACACTCTAGACCCATAAAGGAAAGGATTTTGTTTTGTTACTACCATATCTTCAGGTATTCAATTTAAGTGTTAAAAATAGAAAAGAAAGAAAAGAAGGGAAGGAGGAAGGTGGTGTATCCATGGGCTTTCCACCATGGGATATGGACATTAGGTTCACTGTGGTCCCCTTCGTGTGAGCCCAGCAAGGCGAGGAAACCACCAGGAGAGCATGTCTAAGACAAACTGAACATGCAGACCTTGTAGTTTTCAAAAGGATCTGTCACCAACAGTTCGGTTTCTACAGCAAAAGAAAAACAAAACAAGCATCTTTCAAGCAAGGTAGCTGAAACATGGATAAAAGTTTAGAGCATATCTCTGGGTTGCTGTCAAAATCCCATTCAGATTAAATGTAATAAAACAGAGTCAATACTAAAATGTTAATAAAATGCTGTTTTTTTCCCCCAGTCACTACAATCTAATAAAGGTGTTTTGATCCTATTTATGAAATAAATTATATTACTTAGTACGCAAGGGAGCTATTTTGGCTGTGGGAGGTAATCATATTCTAATTTAATGACATAGGGGGAAAATCATGCATGACTAAAATAACTACATCCAGCTTCAAGAAGACTACATTTTGTAAGGGGCTAAAGACATGCCAGTGCTTGTTAAAGTATTAAAATTAACATGTTTAATTTTTTTCATTTACTATATATTCACTTTGCCTTCTTCCAGATCCCATAAACCCACACTATCTTTCTCATGAATATGTAATTTTTTTCCCTGGGAAGTCAACTCTGCAACCCACCCCTCCAAAAAAAGAACTACAAACATGCCTGAAAGAAAAAGTGACCTGGAGATGAGTCAAGAGCAAATGCAAAGGGCAGATGGCTAAGAAAAGCCGAGTATCTCAGAGTCACCCTCCAAGGAAGGGAGAGAAACAATTAGAACCCAGAAGCGAGCAGATTCATTGTGGAGGCATTTAAAGCTCTTATACTGTATCCAAATGGAGAAATTGGTTCTATTTTGAGGCAAAGGGAAGGCTTATGAATACTTTATAATCCTTGCATTAGAGAGCCTATGTCAGCATGAATAGATTACATCCTTTGGGTGAGTAAGCCACTCCTTGGTCTGTGGTTAGAAACTGTAAATATCTTCTCTGGAGCACACTTCCTGGGGCAATAGAGTCACCAATAAAGTGATTTAGAGGCAGACAGAAATCCTTTAGTGGAAGAATAATGAACTACTTCCTAAGCATCCATTAGGCCCAAGAATATACTTGGCCTCTGAATAGAGTGGAGTGGAAAGCCATTATTACAAGGTGTGACCCCTCAAAACCCGAAATTATCTTCTGGAGGGTGGACCCCTTGTAGTACAGGTTTTCCCCACTAGGTGAGTGTTCTAAGAACCCATCTGTATCAGTGTACCAGCTGGTGCTGTTGTGAGAGGCTGTGTTTGGCTTCAGTGAATTTTTTTTGAAGAGTCTTTCAAAGCGTTCGCTCATTTCATTATGGTTGATTTATGAGCACAGCTGCTCTCACTGTGCTGAGTATTCAGCAATTTTTGACCAAAAGTGGCATGACACCCATGCCTCACCCTCCCCATTCACCCGATCTCACCCCAAGTGACTTTTTGTTTGTTTCCCGGGATGAAAAAAGTCCTCAAAGGGAAATGTTTTGCCAATGTGGTAAAGGTGAACCAAAAAATGGCAGAAGCACTAAAAGGCATCAAAACAGACAAATGCAAAAATTGAGCAGTGGAAAAACATCTCAATAAGTGTATTGCATCAAATGGAGAGTACTTTGAAGTTGACTGAAGTTTAAACATGTAAGAATGAATATACAATTTTTAATAAATGAATTCCATTTTTGGTGCCCCAGGTATAGCCAGAGGCTGAAGCTTTCTGAAGCAACTGTGGAGGGGCCCAAGCACTGCCCACCCACACACCGTCCTTATCTTTGTATCCACAGAGTGTGAGTACTTACTAAGTCTATGTTTACAAAGGAATGGCGATAATAAGCACTCCTTCCCCTTTTCAAAGAAATTCTCCAATAAAGGGGATTTGATAACTGTGTCCTTAAGTGTTAATTTCATGTGTAATCAGACAAATAAAATAGTTGTGAAGGGATTCAAATACACTCAGATTCAAATTCATGCTCTTTCAGTTACACTCTATATGACCTAAGAGTTGTTTACTTGTACCAGCTTGCTGTGTGAAGTTGTTATAATGATTCAATAAGATGACACAGCCCTGGCTGGGTGGCTTAGTTGGTTGGAGAGTCATCTGCTACACCAAAAGGTTAAGGGTTTGATCCCCCGTCAGGGCACATATGGAATGCAACCTATCAGTATTTCTCTCTCACATTGATGTTTCGCTCTCTCTCTCTCTCTCTCTCGCTCTCTCTCTCTCCCTTTCACTCTAAAATCAGTAAACATATCTTTGGGTGAGGATTGAAAAATCAGGTGATGTAATGGTTAGTATATCATAAGCATGCAATATAAGTCAGCTTTAACTGATATAATGTTCATATGTAAATTTACAAATAAAAGAAAAATTCACTTAGATATCAGGTCCTGATTTGGCACTGAAAATAAGATCACCATATCAAAAACTGAAGGAAAACTCTTTTGCCTCTTTGGATTCCAATCCTACCCTGATGAAAAACTAATAACACAGGCTATGGATTTATCTAGTAATGCTAAATTAATAAATTTCAGTTCTCTTTCCTCTCTTTCCCTTAGGCCAAACTGCTTCCATTTTGAATTCTCCATGTAGAATAGTTTCTAGTATTAAAATTTACAAGCAATTGGTAAAGAAAAAAAATCTCTTCTGTAGTCTGTCCTTTCGGAAGATGTAATGAATCCCTGGTGGTTTGTGCTACTGAAAATATTTTACGACTTTTTCTCAGGAACTGAATTCAAGGAGCATGTAGAATGAACCTGTAAAAAAAAAAAAAGGTGCAAAGTTGCTGGGGTTTTTTTCCCCCTTATATCAAGAAGGTACCATTTGGAATCTTGGATGAATCATCTGTCTTTGTTGAATAGCAAGATAATGGTCTCATGTTAGTAAAGAGAGAGACATAAATGATGTGTTGCAAAGTAATAATAGAAGATTGCTTAACAGGTATGCGAAAATGGCCTAATGCTGACAGATACAAATGCAGTGTAACAATAATCTGTGGGGACACAATGCTACTTGTGGAATGCACATATGCGCATGCCATGGATATATTTTAATTCTCTATGAACATTGTGTGTCTATGTGTTTATGCGGGATTTATAAACATGGTATAATAATGTCTTCTGAATATTCTAGATTAGAGATAACATGAGTTTAATATGCATTACCTCGTTTATACCATAGAAAAACTCGGTGAGCTATGTATCCATGCAAAACAAATAAACAAATAAAAACCAAACCAAAACAAAACAAAAGACAACCAGAGAGATCAAGGGGCATGTGAGAGGCCACATAGGTAAATAATGATGGATGGATTTGCTTTATCCAGCTCTGTCTTGTTTTTCTACTATAAAACAATCTGTTTCTACCATATAACAGTCTGTTCTTTATACAAACACATTTGGAATACATAAACTTATAAGTGTACTAAGTTATGTTTTCTCAGGAATTAATATACAGCATTTTCCTTCTTTTAATTCCCAGAAAGATTTGTGATTTGATTTTTCCTGATGATCAGATTGTTTTGTTCTTCTGCAAGGATATTATGGGAATGCAAGACACAGCAATTTTCTACACTACATTTTTAGATTTATAACATAATATGACTCAGATGATGTATGCTTAACAGCGGATAAATGAACGCTTTTTGGTGGTGGACAGAAAAGATGAAAACATTGTAGGGGTATATTAAGACATAATGGTTACTTTGCATTTGGCAGAAAAGAACCCACAAATTGATTTTTCATTTGTTTTCAAGATATTTATTTTCTCTTTCAATTTTATTTTTCTTATACTTAGATTTGATAAACATGTATTAATGTCTGCTGTGTGGAAGATATCCGGCTATGCTTTGGGAAGTTTGTAAGAAGGGCTAAGATCAGGAGGTTTACAGTCTTTTAAAAGATACTGATGCATAAACTATAAAGTAGTAAGCCAAATGAAACAAGATTATTTACATTGTTCTATTGCAGCATCTACAAAATTAAAACCACTGTACCACTGTATTATAATTTATGGAAGGCTTATGACGCACGTAGTCAATTTTGTTCCACAGGTGAAATTCTATACTGTATCTAGATACATTTAGACAACACAAGTTCAAGGTTAGTACAAAGAAGAAAGTTTAATTAATACTAAAGCCATGGTTAGTACGCCCTTTCTGTTGTGTTTCTAGTCACATGAAATACAAGTCAATATTTTTCAAAATTTTGGTTATTTTGGGGGTGTTAGAAATATATTAAAATATTTACTTCCTTACTTTTTGCATATTTTATCCATCTTGCTATTTATCATTATACCATCTATGTATTATTTTGAAAGTTACCTTGAGAATATAATGTAAGTATGGTGTAGTCTCTATGGTTTGGTTTTGATGGTTATAATAATGTAAAAATAAATGAAATATTTGCAAAAATTTTATGATTACATTTGTAAAAAATTAGATTATGTACAAATGGTCATCGTTTTATGGGGACTCTTAAAATCCGCAGTTAATCTCCATACTGTCTGTGTTCTATCGTGTAGTCTTGTCTCCATTCAGTAAACATTTAAGTTTCAGGCAGTAAAGACACAAAACCGAGCAAAAGCGAGTTTCAGTCCTCAAGGAATTTCTTGGCTGTCACTGAAGGCAGACAAAGGAATGAGTGCACAGTAGTACTATGACAGCCTTAGTGGAGCTAATGTACAAAGAGTTCGGCCACTGCACAGAGAAAGAGTCAACCACCCTGATGTGACATGGAAGGGCGCTCTGAGGAACGGTGCCGACGCTTCACAGGAAAAAAAAATAGGTAAATGTAACTGAATCTTAAAGACGATTTTAATGGCAGAAATATGGAGAAGAGTATTTTAAACACAAAACAAACACACACAGTGATATGGATACTGTGACGGGAGAAAAACTGGAAATTACATTTGATTTCTTTCAATCAACTTTCTATATATTTGTGTACAGACCCAATTTTTATTCCATTAGATTAAAAAATTGTCTGATTTCATTTGCAATCTCCAAAAGCATGGTCCATGAAAAACATAATTCAATAGGATTCTTACGATCCATAATACTGAGCAGAATTCCTATGGGGCCTCTGTGTCGAAGTGGGACGGACAGGGAACAGGGAAAGCTGTGTCACAAAGCCAATCATGGCAAAGCATCGCTTCTAAACCTTTCCTGCTTCTTAACGGCCTGCTTTAAAAAGAAATACGTGGGTCAGTCAAGTAATAAAAAATATTATTTAAGCAATCAAATGGCTATGTCTAAGGCCAGAGTATTTTAATCTGTATTTTTATTGGCTACATTGCACCTCTTTTCAAAAGGCAATGGAGTCAAATTTAAATCTAGACTTTGCTATGCCCTGTTAAACTTTAAGTTGTTAAAGTCTCTGAGCCTCGGATTCTTCATATGCACTGTGAAGGAAAGATGTATATCTGGAGACATGTTTTCAGAGCAAAATGAGAGATTCTTTGCAATACATTAAACAGTCGGTACTTGATAAATATAAATATATCAGTTATTTCTGTTGAGGAATGACAATTATATAAAACTCATTTATGTATATTTATTTAAATAGATACATGAGTAAAAGTAAATAGGTTCTAGAATGTTACATATCCATCAAATTTCACCTAGTGGGCCTTGAAAATATTTGTATCACAATTTAGAGTGGGAGGCAACTAGTGACTAATCTGTGGTCATTTCTTTCAAAAATTGCAGGTGTCTATTTTTTCCCATTAGTATTTTCTGTGCATTGGAAACATTTCAGTAGATTCACTCTACTACTTAGTGCTTGTATGGATAACTATGATAGATTATAATATAATCTATATTATTTTTTAAAAATAACAGATTCTGACAACTCATGTAACTGTATTCGATGATCACATGATTCTAGTTACAAAAAAATTATAAGTATCACTCATATTAAAGACTGTATAAAATACTCTACCAGATGTGAGGAGACTCCTGGGGCCATCATTTCTGCCTGTTATTCGGGTGATCAAGGGGGATTTTGGCTGTCATGAAAATGTTCTGGTCAGATCACCAGTTGTGAGGCGGGTAATTGATTAACATTTACAACTCCTACCCTTCTGGACTCCTCCTGACTGTGTTGACTTTGAGGCCTTGTTTCCTGTGGGCTGCTCTCCCCCAAAGACTGAGCACAGTAGGGATATAAAAGCAGGCCTATTCTGGTAAGACAATGGGCTTTGTCTTCCAATAAGGGTCCTTTGGCTGAAACTTCCTTGCATCTGTGCTGTAGTCCAAGAGTCTTTATACCTAATTCTTTTTCCTTCATTCTCTCCACAAGTGTCAGACCTACATTGAAGCCTGAAGGCTCTCCTCACATTTCCTGGCCCCTCTGGTAATAAATCTCTTGAAGTTCTAATGCTATCTTGGATCTGCCCCTAGGGGGACCACTTAATCTCTTTCAGCTTCAATTCCCTTATTTGTAGTTTGAACAATAATGGTACCTCCCCTGCTTACCCCACCAGGTTATTGTCAAGACCAAATTATTAGAACGTGTAATAAAACCGCTTGAAGTTATAAATTGCTACACATTATTTTAGACTACCATCATAACTTCTTTTCTCTAGAAGAGACTTTGTTTCCCCAATCGGTTCCTTCCTTGTTTCCCATAGCTTGGGGAAATTTTTTTTTTTTGGCCCTAGTTATCATATGAAAGTTCAATCTCAATTCATCCATTTCCAAATCTTGAAATAGGGATGTAGTAGACCCAAGCTTGCTATATTCTGGGATTCTCTTTATGACAGAGAAAAATTTATCATAAGGCAGGTATTTCTTGGAATCCATCCAAAAGGATTAGCTACTGAAATTTTGAAATGACTTCCTTAAAAATAAACCTTTCTGGAAGTTGTCCTCATGGTAGGAAACACAGCAATAGAACAATTTTAAACTTTATAATAATTTAGGGGAATTGCCTAATATGTATATTTATTTTAGGAAGAAAGGATAAGAAGTGGGGGAAGAGGAAACACTCTTTTCAGACTCCAGATAATTTTGTTATGTGGTATAAATTTCACAAATTAATCCATTTTATAAATGAACCTGTTTTGCAGGTTTCTTTCAGGACCAAATTGAGGCAAGGACCAGAGAGGCTAATATTGGCTTTGAGAGAATAAGGTTAATTTAGTTCTTGTAGTTTTCTATCTCACTGTACAATCCAAGTTAAATGACTCTATTACATACATATATGGCAGTATAGAAAACAGGATTGCAGGCAAAACACCTGTGTTTATTCTGAATTTTACCCTTAAGTTTATGTAAAACTTTGGGTGAATCGCTTAATTGCTCTTCATTTAAGATTTCTTTTTAGCTGGGTATACAGCTTATCTCCTCAATAAGTGATAGTTATTTTCCATCATTCAAAGAGAAATGGTGCTGAGTAAGGAGTCTTTCTCCTCTTGTGTCTCCTTTACTTCTTACACAGAACACTTTGCTCCTGACACTTCTGGTCACCAAGTGCATGGATTTTTCCTCCACACCAGGCAATTCTGCAACACGAATTGGGTGTCCTTAATTCTGATACTATCTACTAGGAGACAGTATCAGCTCCTACAAGTTAAGGCCTGAGTCCCACAAAACTTCCCCTACCCCACTTCAGAGGCCAATGACAAGTCCAGGTTGCCACCTGAGCTTCGGACCGATCAGCCGTACATCTGAGGTTCTCATGACCCCTTTCTCATGTTAGATTAATTTGCTAGAGCGGCTCACAGGACTCAGGGAAACATGCTTGCCAGTTTATTGAAGGATGTGATAAAGGATGCAGATGAACAGCCAGATGCAAACAAACATAGGGTGATGGCTGGGAGGATCTTGAGCACAATTTCTGCTGTGGAATTGTGGTATGTCACCCTCCCTGTATGTGGGTGTGCCATGAAGCCTCTCTGAACCCCATACTGTTGGGATTTAATGGAGGCTTCCTCATATAAGCACGAACAACAATTCACTTCACTTCTAGTCCCTCTCCCCTCTCTGGAGAATTGGAGTGGGTGGGCTGAACATTCTATACTTCTAATCATAGCTTGGTCTTACTGGTGACCAGAGCCCATCTAGGAGCCATCCAACAGCCCACCTGGAGTCACCTCAATAGAACAAAAGATGATCCTAGCACTCTCATCACTTAGGAAATTACAAGATTTTTAGCAGCTCTGTGTCAAGGATAGGGGAGGTCAAAGGCCAAATATTAAAACAAGAGATGCTCTTATACTTAGGGAATGACAAGGCTTTTAGGAGGTCTGTGTCAGGAACTGGGAGGCGGGAGCACACACACGCACTGATTATCTCACAGGTGCTGTCTAATTACAGATTCATGACAGTAGTGGGAAAAAGCATTTTAATCTTCACAGAAAGCCACACTCCATGTTTAGAATTTTCCAATAGAAGAATAAAAAGACCCACTGTTATTTCAGTGGTGCAGCAGAGTATCACAGCTGAAAGGATATGGCATTGGAGTCAGACATGGCAAATCCAGGCATTCGTATTTTCTAAGAATTGAGCTGGTGACTTGATTTATGTAAGACTTCAGACAATATTATCTCTCTTGTTTGGTTTGAAGACTAAGTAAGAAACTTCTGCAAAGACACTTAGCAATGCACACATTTTCATCCCTCCTCATTTTAGTAAACTCAAACGAAGGCTTTGGATACTTGATCATTTTATTTTGAGCTCAGTTCTATAGATGTTGCAAGACACGCAAAGTGCTCTCGATAGTATCTGTAGACTTGAAATTACATATCTCTAAGGAGGGGAATAACCTGATAACATTTCCACTCTGAGATACTGTACAGCTGATATAACATTGAATTTAAAACACTGGCTGTGTCACCTGAGGCTACTTGCTTAATGTCTCTGTTTTTCAATTTCTCATTAACAAAACATAGGCCACAGTAACATCTATTTTATAAAAGGTTTGCAGAATGAACTGACATAATACATAGGAAATGCTTAACAAAACACAAGGCACAAAGTCAACACAGTCGCTTTTGGTAAATATGTAGTCTGGGAGAAGAAAGTACAGTTTCTCATTAAGCTTAGAAATTAAATATAGTCAGGTAGAGACTTGTCAAATTGTTAGAAAATTAGAATAAAACTTGATGAAATGGAGCAGCTGTTCTGAATGAATGATGAAGTATGACGTGGGGAGATTGGTTGAAATGAAAATGCAAGTCTCCTGGGTTAATTAATTCTAAGAGAAATTTGAGTGAACAGGTGACTCCAAAATTTATATCTCCTAGATATCTCTTCTCAACTCTGGAATCAATCTACGTGACAAATCTAATAGAAATTTAACAGGCATTTCAAGCAATATGTCCAAACTCAGACTCCTGATTTTGTTTCCTAAACCTGTATTTGCCATGGGCTTTCCCTTCTCATCAAAAAAGCTATAATTTATACGTTTCCTTTTACTTGCATAGTTTGTTGATTATCTGTCTCCCCTCAATAGGTTGGCTCCACATTTCAAGAGGACAGAACTGTCTCGTTTTTTTAACCTCTGTAAAATCAGTCTCTTGAGCTAGTCCAACACACAGGAGCTTTCGATGATTGTTTGTTGAATGAATAAATGATAGCAGATTATAGTTTATTTTCTTAGGAAAATGTATGTTTTCTTAATTCTTTTTTTCCCCCTAATTCTTGCCACAGTAATGCAAGGACAAAAAGCAGTGCAGTTGTCTAAAATATTAATATGAGGAACTAGGAGAAAAAGGAAAGCGTAATCGGAATTATTCGACCTAATGTCTGTGAAACAGCATGATTAACAGAAGCTAACTAGCACATGTGTTCAAACACTGTGGTGAAAAAATGTGAAGAAATAGTTTTAAATAACAAAATGGGGGATCCCTTTTAGGCACATAGATAGGCAACATGGGGAGCCCAAACATTGAAATCACTGAAAATTTCTATGCTTCAGCTCTAGAAGAGTTATACTTGCAGTTCTCAGGATGGGTTTTGGGCAAGGCCCTGCCTTGGAGGCAGGGTTTTTACTTGAAGGCCACATAGGCTCTCAGACCTATGGCTCCTTGTCCTGCGAGTCTATGAATTAACACATCTCTTTGAACAAACTTGTTTGATAGTTTGTGAAAGAAAACAGGGTAAAAAAGTTTTTTGGTAAAACCTGAAGGCATGGGAAAGGTATGTTTTTAATAGAAAACTCAGTAAAATCTCTAGGGTAGAACAACAGTTATATCCGCAAATTGTTTCTCAAATCTGATCTAAAGAGTGAACTGTTTTTTCCTAAATCTACCAGTTTAACTACTTGGGTATCTAAATCTAAACACAGGCAAGTGATTTAAAGGAGCAATGACTAGAAGTGAAACATGGCTTCCAAAGTAAATGGATATTTTTGTCATAATTGTGACATTTATATTGACACAGCTTTAGGCATATATTTAACCTAGGCTGAATATGAATGTTGCCAAGATGTGAATCAGCTAAGCTCTCAGGCAAATCTGCAAGCTGGAAAACTTCAAAAGGCAGGACTGTTCCCTAACTTTAGAAAGCATTATAATTTCTTTTAGGTTGCCTTTACTGCTTAACCTCCTTATCCAATCAGAACTCTGTGTCTGGCGTTCAGGGAAGGTTCTCCTTCCAAACGATGGAGTGGAGGATATTATAATGGTTTTCCCCACTATGTTGTGGCTTAAAGGCAATTTTTAAGAGCACCTGAATGAATCTTGTTCATGGGAATCCATGCCTTGAGGGGCCACATTGCATCTCTAAACTGAGATGTCGCTGAGTGATCAGACCGAAGAATATTCTAAAAAAGGCCTCTCATCTGAATTGTAATTTAGTTTGCTGCTGTAGACACCAGCTTTGGGTAAGCCAGCTCAGCATGTGTCCCTACTATCTAATGTCAGCCCATGACTATTCTTAGCCTTGACACCTCCATACAGTTTACCAGAATGAACAGATTTCTCCAACCCATCACATTTTCTATCCATTGAGTTGCAGATGGAAGAGGATAAAAAGGATACATATATGAAAGGGAACTGGTACACGTTTCCTCCACCCTCGCAAGCTAATCTCAGCAACTGAGCTAGTGTCAGTTGCATGTGAAAATAGGTTTTTATTTTTTATGTTTTTTCCCCTATGCTGGGTTCTGGGAAAATGAAACGGGGATGACAATAATGTATCTCTGCCAGTTTCGCATGCTTTAGCTTTCCAAGTTGGCAGATGCTTAACATCAAGAAAAGGCTTTTCAGCTAAAGAGGAAGGACAACTCTAAAGAGGTCAAAGTAAATGGGCATTGCCATTTAGGGAGGGCGGGAAAATCCATTTGGAAATATGAGCTAATTGATGGTATTAAAGTGAAGAAATTACCTGCATATTTTCTGAAGTATATTCTGAGACACAGTAGTCCAGAAGCAGAATCTCGGTGAATGAAAAAAAGAAAATTGGGTGATTGGCTTTTCCGTTTCTGTCACTAATAGTTTTTCAAGCTCTGACAAACTGATTCCTTCACACAGTTTGTTTTTTTATTTTCTGGTGTTGGGGAGGAGGAGGATGAGGCAATGAAGTTGCTTGTATAGTAGAATAACAGAGATATTATGAAAATATCAAAGTGGTACCTGAGGCAGGGACCATCAGAGAAGGATTCACCCTCTCTGCCCTACACCCACTCTCCCATCTCCTTTGTTATTCCAGATGGGTGGAATTGGAACTTGAGCTCCTCGTCATTCAAGGAAAGGCGAGGTGTGGGTGGAGTGTGGCGGCAAGGTCAGGTTGAAAAGAAGAATAGAGGTTTAGCAGGTGCTTTTTACTAGGAAGAATGAGTGGTGACAGGTTGAAGTATAAGTTATTTTCAAAAAAGAGAGGAAAAGAAAAATAGAGAAAAGAAACTGAGTCAAGATAGGAAAAACCATGCGTATAATTCCTGGAAAGATTTTCACCTTCTTGGAACTGGAAGACAATTACCCCACTGTCACTACCACCACCACCGTCCCCACCCCCAAAACACTGGCAAGCCATTTCAAGAGCTGTTAACCAATCAGAAAATAGCCAACTACATCTTGCTTGCAAAAGAGCTCACCCTGGAAATATTTGAAACTATACACTTTTCACTTGTGAGAACTTGTGGAGCAATTAATATTTGTTAAGTTTTCTTTTCTTTTGCTTGATCAGTTTCTGAGTCTGTGTAGCATTAGCTACACATTAGCTACTATTTCATAGACCCACAACTCAGAGAGTGAAAGGACTAGTCCAAGGTGACATGCGCAGATAGTCGGAGGAACCGGGGCTCCTGACACTGTCACAATGTACAGATGTCTTTTTCTCAGTGTGCTTAGAGCCTTTACCAGGGCTCCTCTACATCCTCTGATACCAGGTTCCCAGTGGTTATGAATAAGAAATTATGAAGACGTGTTCCAAGACACCTTTGCTTCTTATACATGGCTTGGTGTTCTAATTCAGTCTTTGGGTTTTCAATTGATTGAGTTTTCAAATCAGAATTGATGTCTCTAAGGTATGAGAGGAGCTTTTAGAAGGAGCTGTTTTATTATTAATAGAAAAAAAAAGGTTTCAGCTACTTTGTTGATAACCGTAAAAAATTAACAATGGAAAAATAGTGGGAGTCAAATTTCTAAGAATACCAATACAAATTAAATTAATTTATACAGTTTCCATGTTTGTGTACATGTGAAATCATGATGGAAGTGTAGCAGATAGTAACAATTTTATAAGAAATATACATTTCCCTATTCAAAGTCATAAACTGCATATAGTTTCTCATGTATAGGAAGAAGTGTAACTATCTTTTTCTGTGGGAAAAATCTATGTTATTTCATTCACACCAAGTTGATTATTTTACTAACACAGGCTTACAATCAATTTTTATAACATTTGGACCATGTTACATTTGTAAAATGTCACTACTAGTTATATGCAGATCTCATACACAGATGACTGAATTCTCTTTAAATACCCAGAAGTTTCAGAAGCTCTGTAGATAAGTGTCTTTGATATTCCTGCCTATATATATATATATTTTTTAAAGATTCACTTTCTTTACATATCAGATCACCCAAAACCAAGCAAACAGGAAAAATAAAATGAACTTAAAATATAATTAATTTTTGGATTGGCCCTGGGTAAGTGGCTAATCTGTGAAGCTACCTAATAAAAAAATAAGCTTCTTTAAAAAATAGTCAGAGATAGCACTAAGACACAGAAGAAGAAACAAGAACTGTGTAATAGAAAACCTTAATTACATTTACTGCTAACTATTTTAACCTCTATGTCGTACTTTTAGCATATCCTCAGGGGCACTTCCTGTACAAAAGTATTACACTCTGGGGGCCAAAGGTTCTTCTCTATGATATTATAAAACCTCATTACTTTGGACTTTTCCTGATTTAGAATTGGTGATTAATAAGGCCAGTGGTAGCTCAGTAAATCCTTTTTATAATAAAGAAAACTATAAACTAGATTTTGAAGTGGATGTCAAAAATTCTTAAATCTAAGCAGATACAAAGGAGAAAAATAATGGAAAGGAAGAAGTAAAATGTCTGATGTTGGTCATATTTTTGTGGTGGAATTACATGTAATTTCCCCTTATTTTCTCTGTTTTTACATAGTATGTTTATATTATTTTATAAAGAAAGCATACTTTTAGAAAAACAAAATACTCAGAAATTTCTGGGAGCCTTTAAGTACCTTAGAACTGTCCAGTTACTTGCAAACAACTGAGATATACCCTCAAATTTTTTCTATCATAGCATTTTTTTCTTACCCTACCTCATATAGTTGAAAACATTACAATGATTTTTCTCAAAAAAAGGATAAACTCACTCATTTTCTTTTAGTGCATATTAGTTTTAGAATAACTCTGCATAGATCTAAACCCACATAAAAGATATTTAAAAGGGTGCTACCATCTTAACCAAAATTTAGTTCATCAGAAAGATGTAGACATGTGTTTTAGGTATGTGTCATCTTGGACCTTTTATAAGTGTCAGTTCTGTTAAGTCAAAATAGAGATTTGGGAACTTTTAAAATGTGAAGTTCAATACAGGAGTGAATGTTCAAGTAGTGGAGAGCTTATGTGTGCTTTTGTGACTTCATTAAATCATCACATTTTCAACCTTCATTTAAATTTTCTGTATATTTTTATATGTATCAATATAGTGAATTACTAATAGATATATACATATTTTTGAGTCACTTCAAATGAGATTTGATACAAAATTATTTCTAACTGAATAGTTAACCAGCTAACTTACCAACTAGATTTATTTATTTATGATGGGGTTTTTGTCCTAAAGAATATTGTAGTTTTTGTGTAGTCAAACCTATCAATCTTTTATCATTAAATGTTTGTTGTCATTCTTAGAAATGCCTCCTTTATTTCAGAATCCTAAGACTAATCTACAATTTCTTTTAACACTTATGTGTCTCATAATTAAATTTTTTATCCATCTAGAATTCATTATTTAATATTTTATAATGCAGGGATTCAAGTTTATTTTATCCCAGATAGTTATCCAATTGTCTCTTCCTCATTATTTAAGTAATACATGATTTCTAAACTGATTCATGTCACTAATGTTTTATATATTTCCATTTTTTAATTATTATCTTCCCCTGGTGTTTCTGTTTATCCCATGTTCGTGGGCCCTTTCTAAGTTGGGTTTTGATCTAGCACTATCATTACAGTAGGTCAGTGAATGAAATGGCCATCTGGACAACCCAGACTAAAGAAAACGCAAGACCTAAACTAACAAATTATTCCCAAACAGTTTTTTGCTGAACTTATTTGGATGGTTGTTTATTTCTTGCTTTTTAAAAATTTCAGATAGATACTTGTTCTCTTAAAACTAGTATGTGAGAAAGGCATTTGTTTCTGATATATGTCTAGACTGGCATGCGTAAACTTTGAGTCACAATGATACTTCCTTCCATTGGCTATGTTTTGGGTGACGGATGGGCTTGTCACAGTGTCACTGGTGGTTCTATTTACCTATCATTTTGGAATGTTGATTCTGCAAATTTAGAAGTTGAAAAACTGTCAAGCTATGTGCAGAGGCTATAAGAGAACTAAAACTTATGGTGTCAATTTTGGGTTATGTGGATATTTCTAAGATTTATTTTAAGAAAGGTGTAAATAAAAGGAACAACAAATTATCCTTTGAATATGGCTTTGCTACCAAGAGACAGAATATGTACCTTGGCATCTGTAGAGCTTGAATTTTTAAGTAGAAATGACTGTTTGATTATTTTACATTTAGATATTATTAACCCAAATAATTTATTCCTTGACTAGTACTGATTCTTCCATTCTTTCATTCTTTTCAGAATGAAAAGAGTGATACTTCGTTTTGTACAGGCTTTCTTCTTATAACCCTGTACTTTCCTCAAATTCCCTAATGAACTGGGAATATAACTCAATCTCTTGTGTAAGTCTCAGCTCTGCCTGGGGTGGTTCTGGGACTGCTTCCCTTGCTGGGGCTGATGAAGGGGATCTCTGACATAGACATCATCCTCAGTGCCAAGAAAATTGCTTCCCAGTAAACATTTCATTTCTGTTAGAATACTTTACACAATAAAATGGACAAGAATATATAAATAGACTAAGAGAACAACGTAGAGTCCAGAAACTGACTTAGACCCGTAATGACACTCGTCACTGTTACCAAAGGCAGCCAGCATGAAAGGTATAACAATCTCTCAAAGAAAAGATTAAAATGCTCCAAAGCTATTCCAGGACAGGGAAAAAATGAGAAATCCCCCAAGTCATTCTAAGAGAGCATTACCATCTTATTCATGAACAGATGAAAGGAAAGTTTAAAATAAATAAGGGAAAATATACAAAGGGGAAGCAATATTGTAGGCTAATCTCACTTATGAGAAATTTTAAATAATACAAATCAAATATAACAGTACATTAAAAATGATCACATCTTGAACATTTTGTGTTTATCAGAGGAATACAAGTAATGGTCAGCATAAAGCAACCTGTTAATATAATCTATAAATTAATGATGAAAAAAATGATTATACATTACATGCTATTAAGTAATGCTGCCATTAAAAAACCTTTTAGCAAATTAATAGAAGTAGGTTTAAGTTGATAAGTGATACTTTCAAAATTAAAATATTTATACCTTTATATACACCTAAAGCTTTATGTTATAGAAAGCTCCCACCTTTTTTGGTCTTCTTTTCCATTCACTGTACTGATGGTTATTTTTTTAAATTTGAGATTTTTTATGACTATATTTTTTAACTTTTTCTTTCCTTTGGTCTTAACTACTTAAATTTTTTAAAAAAGTTTTCAATTACAGTTGACATTCTATGGCTACTTTAAAAAGCCCACAGTAGATATTACCTAGGTGCTTCCTGACTTTTGTTTCATGTCTCCTGCAGCATTATTGTGTTTTTTTCCTCTTTCTTAACTGCTTTCTCCAAGACTATTTTACAAGTGGGTATTTGTGTGGTAAAATTTTGAATGCTTGTATGGCTGAGAATTTTTTTTATCTTTATTTCTATTTGAATGGCAGTTTGGCCAGATATAAAATTCTCAGCTCAATTCTTTATTCTCGATATTTTGAAATCATTAACCTATTGTCTTATTGCATGGAGTGTTTTGATTCCTTTGCATGTGCTTGCCCTTTCATCCTTGAAATTAAGAAAATTCTAATTTTTTAATTAATATATGTGAGTTTTAAAAATGTATTTATGCTTTGGCACTCAATGTGTCCATTAAATAACTTTTTCATCCTTTACTAATTATGAAAAATTTGCTGTATCATATTCAAATATTTCCTTCTCTCTACTTTTATATTCTTTCTTTCTGAATGTCTGTCTTCTGGACACTAGTACTTTATTCTTTCTTCCTTCTAGTTTAACTTTACTTTTATATTCTTTTTTCTTTTTCCTTCATGTTTTCCTTTATGTTTTCTTTCAATTTTATCTTCCAATTCCTAATTTGTTACTCATTTGTAGAATTTTTACTATTTATCGTATGTATTGTTTCAATAACATTTTTTTCATACCAAATATCTATACCTGATTCTGTTATAATACAGGGATGGGCCAAAGTAGGTTAAATACCCACCCTCATTACCTAGAAGATAAATCATAAGTAAGGATATGAAGTACTAGCAAATTAATAAAAATAACACAATAAATAGTACAATAATAATAAATAAATAATAATACAAGAATAAGCCATGTTTTGCATACTTACAACTGTAAACCTACTTTTGCCCACCCCTGTATTTTATTGTTCTTCGTAACTTTTATATCTAATTTTATCATTTTTTTAGTATGCTTATAAGCTTACTTTAAATTCTGGTGCTCCTGTTCTAATTCCAGTCTTTAATGACTCTCTAATCCAGTTTATGATTTTTATTTCAAAACAGTTGTTCCCTCAAAGGCCTTAACTTTTGAATTTGTGCGGCTGTTTTCTCCTCTGTTAGTCATCAGCATGAGATCTTTCTATTAATCAGTTCTGTCTGTGCTAGGCTCCTTCTGTTCCTCTTCGGTTCTATTTGTCATCTCTTGTTTGTTTCTTTTCTTCCTGTTCCCAAGTTCTCTGATTCCCATTTCATTCTTTGCTCTTTCTTTTTGACTTTCATTCAGCAGTTATAGGCCCCTAATTTTTAATACACCTTTTTATGGCAAGGTTAATCAATGTTTTGCATCAACATTTTTACTTGGTAAAGTCCCTTAGAGGCAAAATCTAAAGTTAATTTATCATTGCATCTCTAATGCTTTAATGGCTATAAAAATGTTTAACGTTCAGTAGCAGATTTACACATATTTACTGAAAAAAAAGAATTAATGTAAAGAGGATATATATGGAAAGAAATAAATGATGACCTTTTGAATAAATGCCATGTGACCATTTTCCTTGTTTCATCTAGTTTTGAAGAATTTTCTCCCACCCATAGTACCAACTCTTGAACTATTCTGTCAAGTATCCCTAAGTTGATGAAAATCATCTGCACTTTTAGGCCTTCTGGGTATCTCTAATGCTTACTTATACGGTTCAACACGATTTTTTTTTTTTTTTTGGTAATGGCTGCGGATTCTAACCTAGGAGAGACACACAAAATGTGTGCTGTGGTAAATGCATTAAGACCTTTGGATGTGGTTAAAAAATTTCTACCGTCAGAGATATCACAACACATCAGTCTCCGGGGAGGACAGATTCTTTTGCTTCCTAACTCTGATATGCATTGGCTGTCAGCTTTTTTTTGGTGCTTATTTTAGTTAATGTATAATGTTCTGCAGACTGCCAGCTTGTTCTGTACTCTGTGGAACAGTTGATCTTGAAAGATGTCATTTTTTTTCTCATTTTCTGACTTGTTTTGTTACATCAGCGTTGATTTATTTTGCACTTTTGACAATCTGAATTTTTAAAAAAACTGATCACGTCTCAGGGACTTTAATGAATCGAATGCTTAAGCAGACGGAAACAATAATATATGAGTCTCCCTATTTTCTTTTCTTTTCTGGCCTAATCATTTTTCTCCTTCTCTTCCTCTCAAATCATAAACAGCTGTATCTATATTTCATCCACCTGACATGCAAATGCTCACAAAAATGTATGATTTAAAATAGCTAATTATATGCTTTCATTTACTATCCATTTGTGGCAAGTGTTCCATTTCCAAGACAGGACTGTTGTGCTCACTTTGAACTTAGTTATGATGGGTCACGACCAGCCAAATCAGGTTGATTTTTAACTGTGACCTCCTCAAGTTTAGCGGTAGTTTCAGGCATATTTATTGTAATTTAAAGGTATCCAATCATATCTTCAGTGTAATTTCGCCTTCCCATAAATATAATACCATTAATTAAGCTAAAAGGACACTGAGGAGTGTTAGACACTGACCAGGTCTGTGTTTTCCATGAACTAATCACCAGAAATGAGACATAAAGTGAGTGTTTGACACACAGTTTCTGAGTTGGAGGGATCTACGGCTGACTCAGGTTCCGCTGCTGGGCTGGTGGTTGAACTTGCGTTACTTAGCATGAGTCTGAGCTTCAGGTTTTTATTTATTTTTAAAATCTTTATTATAGAGATAGAAATATGTCAGAAGTATAATGAATATTATGCATATTATGTATATGTACATATACATGTTTATATACCTATGCATACATGTGCACATTTATATACACACATACATATATACATATGAGTAAAGTCTCAATATAGAGCACATGCAATTATTTTTGTTGTTTTGATGGTTTATCATTATTATATAGTTGGTTTTTAGGGCCCACTAAATGTTAAATAAGCATGAGCACTAACTAAAATACAGACACAAGTTCCCTGAATGAAAAAAAATTAGAAAACTTAGTGTCAGATAATGCTCTCCTCCAGTTGTACTAATAATTTTTAGTTATTCTAGTCTTCATGGAAAAGAATAGTAGATGAAAATTCAGGTTTCCTAGAAGATGAGTGTAGAAACATTATGAGTCATAAAAAATTTACCTTTACATGTTATATTTCATGTAATTTTGAAATTTCATTAAAAATATCCACAGAGAGGCAGAAACATGAAAACTAGGTTGTAGGAGGATGAATTTTTAATGGATTTTCATTTGCCTTATACTTTCCCTTCTCTCACTGCTCCAAATTACATAAATTTCCATATTGTTAGTTGCTTATTTTAACAATGACATTGATGATGATCACCAAGACTTTGGCTAGGTTATATATTTGATCATTTTACTCTTCAGGGCAGATGAGCTCAGTAAGGCACTTTTATTGAGTAATTGAAGGGTAGCTCAGCTTAGACACGACCCGTGGACGTGAACAACGGTGTTGGGATTACCTGAGTGAGTGGGGGTGCTGGGTGGAGGGGGCAAAGGGGGGAAATTGGGACAACTGTAATGGCATAATCAATAAAATATAATTAAAAAAAGAAAATGAGCCAATTATAGCTTATTCATTCTGTCTTTTTCAAGGATCTTCAAACTCACTGGTTTTGGAAAAATATAGGCAATCTTGCTGTTTGTCACCTGCATGTCATTTGTTATTTTTCAGTTTAATAGATAAGCAAAAAGAAGGAAATTCTACCCCATGAAAAAATTTACAAAAACATTTTTGTGAATATCCTTCCTTTCAGTCTTTTGTCAAAATACATATTAGAGTCTCAGATTAGACTTTTTTTTTAGGGGGGGGGTGCTATTAGATGCAGATGAGACTAGTAGTAAAATAATCCTATTTTTGTAGTTTCAAAATTGGGAACAAACTGTGTGCATTGTTTTGTATTCTGCGTTATTCAGCTAACAATATATCACGGGCATCTTTGACAGTCATTATACATATATTCTTCTAAGACAACGTTATTAATGGCCTCAATAGTAGCCCATTGCATGACTGTGCCATAATTCATTTAACCAATAAAGTTGGTTCATTCTTGATGCAATAATATTGAGAATATGGTAAATGGAGTCATTTGGGGTAATTTATTCACATCTGGATTTCCTCTGTGTTTCTCAATTTGATTTATTTTCAGCCCTGAGAGACGGAACATATTTTGCTCTGAGTATGTTAAACGTAAACTTTTATTCAAACCTGAAATAATGTGTGTGTATCTGCTCCAATGTGTACATATGCACAGGGCACGGTGGGGTAGAGGTTGGGAGTAACTTGTGACCATAATCAGAGCAGATAAGGACAAGTACAAGAATATTTTTCTTTTAATCCTTTCCAAGATTCTAATTACATCACAGTTTCAGGTTGAAATCTTGCCATGAAATATCAAAACGGCTTGGCTATGGCTTTTTGTCATGAAGGCTTTTTAGAAAGCCAAGAGAAAAAAGTAAAGAAACTCTGAATTATAGAGTAACTACTTGTGAAGTTTTCATTATATGGAAAAGGAAAGTATCTGCAGTCCCTGAATCATTTTGCCCTACTAAGAACTGGGAACTGTGCTTGGTCTCCTCTATTTTAAATGCATGGATACAGCACCTGCCTACCTTCTGGAGGCTGTAACAACTAGAAGCATAATCTCTGTACAAACACAGTGAATGCTATAGATGTCACAGCTCTTTTCTTTGGCATTTCCATCACATTTTCTCTTTGGCATTAAAACATTATCACAAATGAAAGAAAAAAGTGTACAGGTTTTTCATTTTTCCTCCCTTCCTCCCTCCCCCACCTTCCTTCCTTCCCTTCTCCTCTAATCACCCTTTTCTTTCTCTGAGTGTTCGGGATACCATTCCCAGCAAAAAGCCTCCACTGGCTCGTCCTCCTCTAAGCCCAGGGCAACAATCAGTGTGTACTCATGTGGCAAAGCCCTGGCCTTTCCTATCAATTCTCTTCACGGGAATGTTGTCAAGTCTCGTTTGTTCCTTTCTGAGCTGATGAACTTATTTCAGGAGGCTGGTAGTTATATTTAACATCTGTCTGTGATGTGACAGTGAGCCTTGAGGCCCTGCATCTTTGGCTTTGGAAGAGCCTTTGCAGAGATTATGTGAGATATGCTTTGATGACTGTAGGCAGAGGGTGCCCATTCCTCATTGTCCAAGTGGTATAGAAAGACCCTTTTGTGTGTAGTGAAGGGGGCTTTAGTATGCAGGCATGACAACTTCTGTTCCCTGGTTTCCCTTGCTGCCTTCTTTTTTTATGGTTGGGGAGAGGCTGGGGGGTTGGTGGTGAGAGGATAACCACAGAAAAGAGAGAAGGGAGTTGATTTTTTTTTTTTTTTTTTTTTTAGCGTGTCAGGGGTAGAGGGCTATGCTACCACTGGATAGATGGTCAGCATGCTGCTAGATGAATGATACTTCGCAAGTTCTCCAGCTTGTCATGGGCTAAAAATGTTGAAAATTTCTAAACTGCTGGCAAAATTGCCGATACCAAAGGTGGTAATTCAGTTTGTCCAGTCAATAAGCATTTATGCAGTGATGCCCATATATTAAAAACCATTTTAGATGAATAAGATTCTAAATTCAGTGGTCTCTAGTTTCCTCCAGTTTGGTAAAACGAGAAAGGCAAAATGGCACATCATCTCAGTGTAGAGGGCTGAGTGCTATGATGAAGGAATAGTTGAGGAGGGGTACTCGACCCAACTTGGAGATTAAAGAAAGACATTCTAAAGGATATGATTGTCTTCCATTTTTTTTCTGTGATTTTCATTTTTGGTGTAGGAATTTACTTTCTAAGTGTGGTGTGGTTATCCTGAATTTAAATTTTTATATTTCAGTACAGCATATATGACCACAAGAGACCTGAAACCGGGCAACAGAACCAGGTGGCTGAAAAGCAGTTTGTGTTGTTGAGAGCGTGTACTTTAGTGTCAGGGATCCCCACTATCTTATTAGCTCTGTGACCTTGGGAATGTAACTAACCTCTCTGATCCTCATTTTCTTCACGTATTAACTGGGGATAATATCGCCTTCTACATAGAGTTGTGAGGTACAGACGAATCTCCTGGCAGAGTGTTTTCATATTTGGGGGAAACTCTTAACACAGTTTTATTTTCTATGTATGAAGGGAAAAGTTAGCCTTTGCGTTTCAGGTGAGTGATACCTATATAGTTCATGGTCTACTTTCAAGATTATATTTCTTCCTCTTTTACTGTTTTCATCATTTAACGTACCTATTTTGAATCTTTTCTATATCTTAGGTTCAATTCTGCTTTCTCACCTCATATTCAAGAAACGTAATACCGACTATACTGCTCTTTTGCAGCCAGCACGAGGGCAGCAATTCTAAGAAACATCGGGCGACCAGGACCGATAGTGTAACCAACCATGATGCTGCATACTTAGGTCTAAAGTTCATTTTATGAAATATCCCTAATGACATCTGGATGAAGGAATTAAGACTTCAACCACCGCTTTTGCGGAAAGTATCCACTTATGTGGAGTTCGTAATACAATGGAAGATGAGATTAAAATTCCTAAAGAATGATGATGTCGAATAGGTATGGAAGTCTAAGTCAGACAGACATAGCGGGCACCTGTATGTGCTGCATACTCACTGTCTCTCCGGAAAACTACAGAGTACAAATGTTTTTGCTTAGTAACATGTGTCACCGAGAGTTGAAATTATGACTAAAGAAACACATGAAAAATCGTGTGCTTATTTCCTGCTCCTTAGATTTGTTCTACGTCTTCAGGGTGTCTAAAGAAGATTCTAGGTAGCAAACTGACCTTTGTTTCATCACTATAGCTCTGCCACTGGGTTTCCCATCTGGATCCTCTCCGGTTTGCATTTTATGTGTGGGTTCCTGATTTGATTTGCATTTTTAATACCATCGATTATGTTAATTAATCCTATTTTGAATCCAATGTGTATATTTACACAAATCAAATGCTCACCAGAGCAACCCGATTCAAGTAAAAACAAGCAAAAACATAGTGTCTATCTTGCCCTTTATTCCAATTTAATGCCATTCCTTTCCCTAGGTTTTTGATCTTGCTCTTTGCAATTCTGAAATAATAGTGGCTGAAGATCACAGTTCACTTTTAACTGCCTTCTTAATGTGTTGATAAGACGTAAGCATTGACTTGCATTATACTTTCTGTGAACTTTAAAAATTCATTACAGAGATAATTATTTGGTGTTTATTTCAGTCTACCTATGTCATCTCATTTTCTCTTCACCTTTGATAGGGGCTGGGAGTAAAAATTTTCAGTATCTATTTAGAACTCCACAAATATTGTTAAAATTTTGTCTGACTAATAAATGAGCTTAAAAAAATCAAAGAATTGCTCTTCCTTCTTCTCTTAAAATGAAAAATTAAAATAAAGAAGGAAAAAGAGAGAAAGAAATGAAAGAAAAAGAAAAGGAATTTTTTTTGGCACCTGGGGACTCTGGGAATCACATATAAATTAGAGTCATGATCCATTTGATTTTCTTTTCTGATTTAAAATAAAACCATATTTTCAGATCCATTTCATTCTTTTATGCCTTCCCTTATTTTCCTAATAAACATAACTACAGCTTTAAAAATAAATATATAAAAATCTATGACCTGAAATCCTGACATAGTGTCTAATGTATATGTAGTCTGATATATAAATTTCAGTGTCTGAATATTTTGTATACCTGTCAAAAGTATTGACAATACAATACGTTTTTATTGTTAGTGTACTTTCCTTTCCTAGTATGTATCACTTCAAATACAGGACATTGAAGCAGTTATCAATTTGTTGGAATGTCAACAATTACATGTGAACTTAGCTGGGTTGTCAGACAGAAAGTAAACTGGAAACTTCAATATGAACCGCAACTTCAAGGTTTTATTCAATTGGCAAAAAAAAAAAAAAAGTAGCTGTTTTAAAATAAATAGTAATGCTTTAAAAAGAAAAATATAACTAGGTATTATAAAGAAAATCTACAAACTTTAAAATCATTCTAATCCATGGTTAAATTCTGGCTCTGGTAGTATTTCTTTATGTTGGTTTGAGCGTGTCACAAATTCCCTAAGCTTCAGTTTCCTTTTCTGTAAAGAAGGACAAAATATGTTTCTCCAATGGGTTACTTAGGTTAAAAATACTATATGTAAATGACCTAGCACTTTTCTAGGTACAACATAAGCAGTTTACACTGGGTGGTAGTAGTATTAATTATCTGGTAATCATCACCGCTATTAAGTAATTGGACTCTGAGTTTAAAAAGAAATGCCCTACGAAGAAGTGACCACCATTAGTAACAAAATCTGTTCATACGGAATTAACTGAAGCTTGGAGGGGACTTAAGGAGGTTTAATTTTAAGAAGCTTACTCAAATATACCTGCGAAAAATCCATATTTCTTAATCCCAAATATCCTAGTCTCTTAACAAATCCTGACCTTTTAATACAACAAACTGAATTATATTAGTGGCCTTTAAAATTCATATTCTTTCTTATCACTGCCTTTCTTTGCCATACCACGTATCACATAACATTGGCAATGACTATCCATTGATATTACTCCTTCCAAGATCTGGAAAAGGCTTGCAGAATGAAGTATTTTATTCCACGTTTTCATGAAGGAATTAAGGGCAAAAAATTAAGTATATATTCTGTTCATTTTTTCTCATTTTGGGTATTAATTTGTTTTCAGATATTCTTTAGCAATAAAAACAACAAAAAACAACAGTAAAACGTGGTACCAGACCTGAGAGCCTGGTAAATAGAATCATGTTCTGTCTTTAGGGTAGTTGTTTAACAGTAATTCTACTGGGTACTTGAGATTGTCTAGCTTCTTTGCTTCCTGCCTCCTTTTCTGCTACCTGTCTATCAGGAAATGTTAGTGTCTACAGGTCAGATTTTATTCAAGGTTCTGAAGGTACTGTGATGATGCATATGATGGAGTACTTGCCCTAAAGAAGATCATCCTGTTTGGGGGGAAACAACAGGTTATAAGTTCCTTATACTACATGTGCTAACTGTCGGGTTAGCAGTAAGAACCATCTGCTAAGGGAAGTATACAGGTGAAATACCGAATTCATGTATCATGTCCATCTGTGCATTTTGCTCTCTGAGTTTACAGTTCCTCCTACTGAATGATCAGTGTAATTTCCTTGTCTCTTCAATTTGAGTTGGCCTCGTGACTTGCTTTTGATAACAGAATGGGACTTGTGATTAAAAAAAAATTTAATGCTCACCTGAGAATATGTTTATTAATTTTAGAGAGAGAGGGAGAGAGAGAGAGAAACATCAATTGGTTCTCCCCTAACCCCTGTGTGTGCCCTGACTAGTGATTGAACCTGCCGCTTTTTGGTGTATAGGATGGTTCCAACCAACTGAGACTCATGACCAGGGCTTGTAATTTATTTTTGATAACAGAATGAGCTAGGAGTGTCATTAAAACAGTTTCAAGCCTCAGCTTTAAGGAGCCTAGCATTCCCCTGCTTGCTCCTGTGCACCTCTGCCATCCCATGCGTAATAGATGCCTGTTGGTTCCAGGAGAGGACGGGATGTATGAGGTATGTCCAGAAGGTATCCAGCCATGTAAATGAAAAATAGAGACATTTATTAAAGAAGATACAAGAAACATTGTATATAAGACAATGATGCCTCAGTCCCCTTCGAAATAGGCACCTTGGGACCTCACACATTTCTCCCAATTGCCATCAGATGATGGGTCATATTTACCTGAATTTCACTGATGGTCTGAAATCTCATTGTTTTCAAAGGTGATTTTAGTTTTGGGAAAAGCCAGAAGTCACAGGTTACCAAATCTGGGCTGTAGCGGGGCTGAGTCACCTGGGTTATTTGATATTTCACCAAAAATCCCTGCATGAGATGAGATGCATGGACATGTATATTGTGATGAAGCTGCCAATCACCAATAACCCATAGGTGCAGGCTTCTGAATCATCCGAATAGTTTCTGGGGAGGAATGTTCAAGCTTTATGCAAAATTTGATGTAGATTCATTGCTCTACTGGTCAGTCATTTTGAATGTGACAGCCACAGAGTACCCATGCTCACTCAGTGGGGGTCTACCAACCCCACTGACTAGTATAGTGAAGTCATCACTGTTCATGCATGCACTTACCAGTCCACTCTCCTTGGCTGCCAGCTTACATTGATGTCATGAGAACAATTCTCGTTATATTAACAATGGTTGGATTTTTTTCTGGACAGACCTTGGATGAGCAACTTTAGCTAAAACCAACTGAGCTATTAAGCTGAGTACAGCCTAGATCAACCAACAGCCATTTGCCCCAGAAATGCATGAGTTAAGTAAATGTGTATTGTTGTATGCTACTAAGTTTTTTTTGGTTGGTTGTTACTTAGCATTATTATATGGATAGATGGCCGATGCATACAGTGAATTAAGGAGATAATATATAGATCAGAGAGATACTGTATAGAAGAAGACAGGACTGGGTGGTGGAGTATGAAAAATGTTTACATTCATATCACCAAGGGAGTTTGGTGGAGCAAGAATCCAGTTGGAGTTTGACCGAACTGTGCAAATAATACAGGTTACTTTTTAAAAATAATGACCTCAATAATATGTTTATAAAATAAACAGTAATCACGGAGAAGAAACACATGATCTAACCAGCTCTGCCTTCAGGTAAAGTCTGTGAGGAATTCAGAAGAGGATTCGCTATCAGGCAAAAGGTGGATGCACAAGAGAAGGGTTGTAGTTTGTCTATGAGCCTAAGTGCTTATAGATTGAATGTAGATCTTATAGTGTTTCCCACCAACAGGGTATACATACAGATGTTACTGCGTCTCTGTTGCCTCACCTCTTCTACCTATAGCCAATTGATGTGTGGGAAGAGGCCCCAGGATTGAGCAATGATATAAATGAATCTCCTGATGTAAGGATTTTTGTAACTGGTTTGGTTGCAAATTATTGCTGCAACTTTCTATTTCCTTGGTCCCTTTCTTCCACCAAGGAGATTATGGCACAACCAAAAATGTTAGAGGAGTAGAAAGAGTTGTCAGAGCACTACATATTGAATTCTCATTTCCTTTTCTAATTGTTCAAAATAAGTTTCAAGTGTCAATTTTACATGCAGATTTTCATAATCCTTTTGTGTTAAAAAATAATCTTGCTTTTCTATGAAATCCCCTCACATTTTTCCCAGGACTCCTCTATAACATTTCTCACTTCCTAAGATTGTGTCATGCTTTTCTTCCACTTACATGTTGTTGACTCCTGGAGAGCAGAGACTATGCCTTATCTACTGGATATAATTCAGCACAGTGTCTGTATGCATACAATTAATATTTACATTTAATGTAGTTCATCTGCCCCTCTATCAGACCTCCATTGGGCCTGTATACCACAAAACCAAACCTGTATTTTATTTTCTGGTTATGTTGGAAGTATTGTCTCTCACCACTTGTGGAACTTTTTCTGGGGAGAGTGAGATAACTAAATCAAAGCAAAATTTCAGTTCTGATTCAATCTGGGCTTCCTCCCTGCTTATAGACTCAGTTCAAATTCATTCTGTATACTGTTTCCTCAGAAAATTTGGACTTGATTTAACACATTCTAAAGTAAGAGAGGGAAAAACTGCAATTTCTCATCATAGAGAAAAACACAAACCAGTGAAGACTTGACAACTTGCCCTGCGTGAAGAAGATGCCTGTTATGGAAACCAAAACAAAGTGTGAAAAAATCTAACATTTAATTTCTTAAAGGAAGGATATACTTGCTATTGCTGGCAAAATTATCCAGACACGAGGAGTTGTGACATGTTGTATCAAAATGTATATTAACGCCCTTTTATATCTATACACAAAGGCATTTAAATAAAATCATTCATTGAAAAGAAAGGTTCCTGGCAAAAGTCATATATTTCTATTACTTATGCATTAAAATTAGGAAAAATTTGGCTTAATTGAAACTTTTTTCAATGTATTTGATGCTTCTAGCAACATAATTCTACTATAAAGTCTGAATAAAGGGTTCTTAAAATTTTAGGAACATAAGCTTAAGGTGGAATGTTTATTAAAAATGTAAGTTTCCAGATCATGCTTGAAATATTCTTCATCTGCTCAGGAAATGACACTTTTCAACAATCACTGTGGGTGATTCAGTTGCAGGTTGTCCATGAACCATGAGGCAGACTAAATTCCCTATAATACATGTGGGTGAGCTTAAGACCATTTAATCTACTGAAAAAAATCATCCTTTATTAAATATCTGATCTCTCCCCAGTTATTGTAATGACTACTATTTAAAGTGACTTCCAAAAACTAAAATAGAAGTGTGGTTTTCTTTAACTTCCATTAGAAATGAATCCAAATGGACAAGTAGGTTCCAATCATTCATCTTTGCACCAACCACTTACTGTAGCTTTGATCAGATCCATTTTATCTTAATTTATTTTAAATAAACTTTCCTGTATAAAAATATTATTAGCTACAGTTTGTTTGAAAAAGATGTAATGCAATACCATGTTCACCAACTAATATTTTTTAAACTTTATTTATTGATTTTTAGAGAGAGAGTGAGGAAGGGGGGCATGAGAGAGACGGAAAAGCATTGATTTGTTTGTTTCACCCATTCAAGGATTTATCAATTGGTTCTTGTATGTGCCTAGACCAGGGATCAAACCCACAACCTTGGCATATTGGCAGGGCAGTCACCACTAAAATTTATTTTATTTTGTTCAAAATTACAAATTATTTGTGTACTAAAAGTAGAAACCATTTCTGTATCTTACTTCATAACTTATTTCCAATTCTTGCAGCTTTTCTTCATCTAGTTCTTTAAAAAAAAAAGCATGGCAGAACATATAGGCATTTGATGTTCTGCTTTCATTCACATACACGTGTGTGTTTGTGTATGTGTGTGGCCTGTCCATAAAATATCCACTCATGTAATTTGAAGTATAGAGACATTTATTGAAGAAGACACAAGATACAAGAAACATTGTACATAGGACAATGATGCCTCAGTCCCTTAAAAGTAGGCACCGTGGAGCCTCACACAGTTTTTTCAATCACCATGAGCTGCCCTGTCATATTTTCCTGAGTCTCACGGATGGTCTGAAATCTCATCCCTTTCAAAGGTGATTTTAGTTTTGGGAAAAGTCAGAAATCACAGGGCATCAAACCTGGGCTGTAGTGGAGCTGAGTCACCTGGGTGATTTGATGTTTCACCAAAAAACTCTGCATGAGACGGGTTGCATGAGTGGGTGTGTTGTGTTCAAGCTACCAATCACCAGTTGCCCACAGCTGCAGCCTTCTGAATCATCTGAATAGTTTCCGTAGAGGAATGCTCAAGCTTAAATGCAAAATTTGATGCAGATTTGTTGCTCTGCTGGCTCAGTCACTTTGAATGTGATGGCCACACAGTACACATGCTCAGTCAACAGGTGTCTACTAAGCCCGGTGACTAGTACAGTGAAGTCATCATTGTTCACACGTTTGCATTCCAGTCCACTCTCCTTGGCTGGCAGGTTAGATGGATGTTGTGCAAACTATTCTCGTTATAGTAACAATGGTTGGACTTTTTCCAGACAGACCTCATACACACACATTGTATATATAATTGTTTTTGCTAAAATGTTTATATTAAAAATATATTACCAGGTGTCATAAGTTCTTATTTCTTGATGTTATCATTAAGTTCCTTGCCATATTTGTGTGTCTGTATGTGTGTGGTAAATTGGCTACAAGGCTAAAACTGAGGATATGAAATTCTGGATCAATTTATTATTTCCTAAAAGTAAATTTGTACAAACAAAATTAATAACAGTTTACTACAGAAGTAGGAAGAAAACAAATGTTTCTCTTAAAACCTAATTATAAGATCTAAAAAGTGAAACAGAGTTGAAAGAATTACTTATTGAGCACCTAGTGACAGGTCCCATGGAGAACAAAAATGACCAGATTAAATGCCTCATTGTATTTAGAAGTTAAAAGAGAGAGGAGTTGATACCATATGCTATTCACCATTCTTGGTACCACTTAGCCCAGGTCATTTAATCCTCACAATCATAACTAAATATGTACAACATGATCTCATTTATGTAACAAGAGTCATGTGTTTAAGCATATCTCATTAATGTATTTTCTATATATGATTCAATATATTTGGCAGTTACATTATGGTGTGAAGGTTTCTCAGATTGGAACTATTCTAATTTGGTTTGAATATTGATTTCACTGGTTATTAGCTCATGCCTTTGGACAAGTTTATTAATCTCTCCAAGTCTAACTTTCTTCACTGGCAAAATGGGTATGTTAATTGCCTATATTTCACAGGGCAGTTATGAAAGTCAATGAGATAGTCCACAGAAAACACATAGCCAGGTTCTCTGTGTAAACCAAACACTCCATAATCATCATTGCCTTACTATGATTATTTTGTGACTATATAGTAACCCACTATGAGATAATTTACATAAATTATTAACAGTAGTTTGCCCCGGAAGGAGGAGTTTAGTAAGTAGAAGAGGATGAGGAATTTGAAGAACACTTTTACTCATCTGTCTTTAATTTCTTTGTTTAGCAACATGAGTATGTTTTGCTTTTGCAGCTTAAATAATAAATTTCAAAACATCATTTTCAAATTCAAGAGTATTCTGATTAGAAATGACCTAAAAATCTAATGAATTAGGCTTCATAAGATTATATTTGTGTTAAAATACACTTATGCTTTTCTGTACATCTTTAAATTCTAATTAGTGAGTTTAATGTTGGATTTATCTTTTGCTGTTTATTTTCTTTCTCAGAGTAGATTATATGTTTCTTTTGGGCATAAGTAATATATGCATATCTATGCATAATAGGTAATTTGTAAAAACTGTGGACCAGTACTGGTTCATGGGTTCCAGGGATTTATCTTTTAACATTTCTGCTATTTAATTTGAAATTCATTGAATGATGATAAATGGAGATGTTAAAATGATGTATTTTGAATTTTTAACACGGTTCCCGAATTTCCTTCTTATGTTTCCCTTTTTTTCCTCCTCCTGCCTGTGTGAGTGTGTGTGTGTGTGTGTGTGTGTGTGTGTGTGTAGTGATATGATGGAAATCATGGGAATGGTGAAGTATCAACTTAATTTATACTATAAGGGCAATAACTCCATCATCTATGCTAATGTATTCAAAGCACTTGACTATAAGTGAGACTAGAGAGAAACATGGGAATATATTAATAACAATGAAATGCATCAATAAAATTTTAATGACATAATACAGGTAATATTAAACACTGCATAGTTTCCATGGGAGTGGAGAGAAAAGAAGGTAGCACTGGCAGCATTCTGAGAAGAGAAATTCTAATGGAGACAGGTAAAGGATTTTAGTTGGATTCTGATATGTGGGTAGGAAATTAATGAATATGGGGGAACAGGGAAGACTTTCTATAAAGGCAATGGTGAGGACATAGATGTTACTACAAGAGAGACATAAAATATGCCACTTTTAGTTTTTCTTTTGCTCTAGTCTCCATTATGTACGCCACAGTCAACAAGGAGTATGTTTTCAAAATGCATACCAGCTAGCTCCCACTGCCAACCTATTCAATCAGAACTTTTGGAACTTGTGTTGAACTTTATAATTTCATCCTCCAGCAATCTTATGAAGACTTAACTTTGAGAATCTTCACTTCCTTAATGATTTTTTATGATAACATTTGGTTAAAGATTTCAGAGACTGTATACACTGAGAAAAAGTCTACACCCTTCATGGATGCCATTGCTCAATGAATAGTATGACTTGATTTTAAATTTATTCATATACCCTTTTCCTTACTGTCTCCCCATATTGTCACATTTCAAAGGAGGAAATTCTCTGGTTTCTACTAAGAAGGCAAAAGCCATTAGAACACCATTCTGCATGCATGCAGGGTGGCATTCTGGGCAGGAATCTTCTAGCTTTTCTGTGGACTGCCACACCCCTATCTATACTGATTTTAGCTCTTGTAGTTGTGTCGTTCCTGGCTGCCCTACAAATCTGCTGACCAGAAGGTTGGCACTTCTCCAGGGCTTTGATAGAAATGGTGACTTCCACCCTCGATGAAGTCTTTTCATGTGCATATTCTGAGCTTTTGCTTTTTCTGTTACAGCTTATCTTTAAAATGGTGACATCTGCACTTCATCCTCTAGACATTTGTCAATCTCTCTGCTGATAGTACTCATTCCTCTTGCTATTACCATTGCATATCTGTGTGTGTACAGCGTAACTCTAATTTCAGTGGGATTTTGGCTAAGAGGATAGACAAGTGTATGTACTCAATCTTGAACCTGAAAATTACATGTTCTTTTAAACAATTCTAACTTTTACTAATTTGACGCATGTCAAGTAGCATCTCTGACTAAATTCACAAGGCTTTGATTACTAGGAATGTTGAATATTTTTTAATTAATTTAGTGTTCCACATATGTATTAGACTTTGGGGGAGGCAGATTATCTTCATGGTGAATTCAGGAAAAGCAGCTGTTCGCAGCTACACAAAAATGCATGTTGCCAAGCTCAGGTTTCACAGAGCCTTTCTTTAAGGATTTCTAATCAGACAAAAATCTTCCTGTACAAAGGGGTACTTCTAAAAACAGAAAGAAAGAATTTCTTTTCCAAGTTGTTTTAATGCTCACCTCTACCCTTCCTAAAATTTTGTAAGAAGTATTAATATTTTTTGCAAATCTTTTGTTTATAGAGGATACAAAGGAAGTCTCTGGCCCGGTGGGTCATCATAAATTCTGAACTAGTTGAGTGTGGATCGGTGAATTTTTAATGCATAGTCCCAGAGAAGTATCACTTTCTTAAGTATTAAACTTGTTTTTTGTCATGTAGATACTAAAAGCTGATATTCCAGAAGAAAACTAAATGGTACCCACATTGTTCCAAGGTGCGAAGACAAGAGTCTTGAGATCATTCTTAAATCCTCTTTGCCCAACACCTCCTAACCAATCTATCCGAACGTTTTGCCATCCAAATATATCCACCAACCTGCTTTATCACCTCTCCACTGAGTCTACCTTCTTTTAAGCTTCCATTACCTTTTATCCAGGTTAGAATAATTAAAGTAATTATCTCCTAACTAGCCTTCTTCTTCACAATTCTCCAAACAGTAGCCAGAGTGAAACTTTTAAAATGTAAGTTAAATCCTGTCACCCCTTTTCTAAAACACTGTGATTGCTCCTCATGACATTTAAAATACGATGGTTTAAAGATTCTACAGAATCTGGTACTCCATTCTCTCTCTTCTTTTCCCACTGTCCCCTTCTTCCCCCATTCTCCTCCAGCCACTATTCTCCCTTGACTGTGCCAGGCACGTTCCTTTTATAGGGATTTTGTACCAATTGTTTCCTCTACCTGCCTCGCCATCTTCTGGTCCATGCTCAATGATAACCTTCTCAAGGTGGTCAGAACTTACCGCTCTCTTAAATTTAAAACAAAACAAAATAAAATAAAATATAGAAAATAACTTCCAAGCTCCTCCCTCAGGACATCCAATTCCATAACTCATTTCTATTTTCCACCTCTACCTTGTCACTTTATCATTTTCAAACATGGCTTGTAATTTTGTGTTATTTTGTTCACAAATATATCCCCATTACTTGGAAGATGATCTGGTAGATAAGGATTCCATAAATATTTGTATAATCTGAAACCAGACCATTTGATGTAAAGCCCACAATAACCAAATACCTTTGCTAGATAAGATGCATATCAAAAATTTTTATTTCTTGCAAAGAAAAGAGATGTACTGTTGCGTCATGGACCTCAGCTTAACTTCTGTTTCTCAGAAAATCAAAGTATTTATCTGACCAATGTTGATTTATAACACTGAAATGTCTTTCAGTTGAAAAATGCTAAAAAATAGTAAGTGAGGTTTTCGGTTCTTTTTATGAGAATTATAAAATTCCATGTAAAATGGTATTTTTGAGTATATATAAAATTGAATTACCTTTATTTTCACACATATAAAATGTACATTGTAAAGCCTGTGTAAATGGCTTTTATTAACTTATGTGTAATATTACTCAGAATATAGTAATACAGGAAATGCAAAATATTTCCTTTTGATGAAAACAGAAAAATAATTTATTTCCAACTTTCTACTCATATTACTTGATTCAAATAAAAAAACTAGTGTAAAAAATATAAAAAACTGAGTATATGTTTATCATGTGGGTACAAAGCTTCTTGAATCTAGAATTATATTTCATAATTGCTGCCCTTGATTTGTATTCAAGTAGAATAAATGGCAATTAAACACTTGGCTTTCAATATTCGATTTGGAGTATTGTTGAAATACCTGTGCATGTGTTTGCGTGTCTCTGTGTGGGTTCCTTCCCTATTTCTATAAATTCTCTTTCTAATAGTCCATCAAAAGTTTTTTTTCAATTAGTAAATAGAACCAGCTTCTAAAATAACAGACCATCTATCTTTTCCACTGAACAGATAAATGACAATGATGACACTTACAAGCTTGATAAGGTCACATGTCAGAATAGAGTATTACTTTCTGCCAGTTTCCAGTTCTTTTTCTCTCTATTTATACTACCAGAATAAACCTACCTGACCATGTCATGCATTTATCTACAATCCAATATATTTTTTAAATTTAAGGAATGCCACTTAATTTGAAGAGAGATTAATATGGGATGAATCAGAATAATGATATGTCCATTTAAAGATATCTTTGCTAAAATGTAATGTTTAACAGAGTCAAGTGGAAACTCTTTTAGGTACTAACCCCTCAAAAAGTATTTAGAGAATAAAGCTGTTAGAAAATGATTACATTCTACCAAAAATATTCTTGTGACATGTAGTCTTAGGACATCACAGAAGAGTGGCTGGGCTGAGAAAACACACCTTTGATCAGTGTGAAAAGGTCTTTCATGACCATAATACAGCCTGGGTGTCATGCTCACAAGATGCCATAGTGATTAGCTTTTCATTCCATGGCTTCATTGAAAACTTCCATTTTCAGTTTAAAAATCTTGTCAGAGGAAAATAAATATGGCTGAACTGAGGGACTGGTTCTGCCAGTCACACTTTGTGGACCTGCATTCAGATCTTAAAAAGAGAGGAGGGAAAAGGAAGTGGACGGTTGAGTATGATTACCATAGATGGAGCTGGGAGGCACCTCCATACTCAGGCAACAATTTAACTCTAGATTAAGGTTTGTGGTGCTTTAGCAGGAGGTGCAAAGAAATGCTTGTTGATTCTGAATAGCTTTATTTTCATTCTATTTCTGTGTCGAGACCATACCCATCATATATCATATTTTCAGTCATATATTGTATTTTGCTTTCTTTCTTTTTCTTGTCTCTAGCCTGTCTCTTAACCTTTCTAAACTTCTCTTTCATCCTCTGCATTATCACCTTCTCTCACTTATTTCTAAACTGTCCATCTTCTTCTAGCCTTAACTCTCCACATTCTCCTCTAGCTCTTCGTTCAATCTTCATTTTCTATTATTCACTACAATTGCTTGGGAGCAGCTTCAGTGTCTACCTCTCCCATTTCCCACATCCAGTTATTTGCTGAGTCTAGTACAATCTATCACTGTAATGTATCTCATTTCTATTCTCTCCTTGACCTTCCTTTTGGCGGTTCTAATTTATATTTTCATTACCATTGATGAGAATGATGCAATAGGTTCCCAGATGGTCTTTCTGTTGCTTATTGTCTTTGTCCCAAACAAACTAAAATCAATAAAATAAAATAAAATAAAATAAAATAAACAGAATACTTTACTTGTTTAATGAATGCCTACTGAGCTGCACATATAGCCTTTTGGCTTCACCAGCCACTTTACAAGAGACAAACAACGTATCTTTCAGGTTTTTTCAAACTCTTTTTCTCTCTAGTTTTCTTCTTATTTTCCTACTATCAATACATTTGAACCCCACATGATAATATTCTGTCTTCATTATTTCTTTTTCTGAGTCAAAATTATACTTTTACTTCTAAGACCTACCTCAACCATCATAAATAGGGACTCTTACTTCTTCAATCTCTCATAATAGTTGTCGTGCCTTTCTGAAGACATAAGTAAGGTTTTGCTTTGTTTCCTAATTTCTCCAGCTCTTGCCCCAACCCCCTATTGGAGTAAACAGTATGAGGTCAGGCATTGCAAATGGATGTTTTTATCATTTTAATTTAGAACTAGGAGAGAGTCCCTAATGCCTCACAATCGCAGAGCTGCTAAAGTGATGTGACCACTCAGGCATTCCTTTGGGTAGGTCTTACTGCTAGGGCAGTTTTAAGCCATAACTGGGTACTAAGTTCCACTGTACCTTAGATCCATCCTGCCAAGCCCAGGAATGTCTTAGATCCTGGGAAATAATGAAATTATTAGGTTGGTCAAAAAGTCTGCTTAGTTTTTTCTGTAAGATAAAAGACACATTTTTCATTTTCACCAACAACTTTATTGATTTGGATATTTTTGAGCAGGTCAGCAATCTCCTGCATGGTATAACATTAATTTTTCTCAATTAATGTCTCAATTTGATCACTATCAACTTCAACTGGTGTACCCAACTGTGTAGCATGGTCCAGGGGGAAATCCTCAGCACGAAACTTTACAAACCACTTTTGAAATGTTCAATCAGTCACAGCACCTTCTTTATACACTATACAAATCTTTCTTTTTTGCATTTTAGATGCTTTTTTACCTTTCTTGAAATAATAAAGCATAATATGCCAAACATGTTGCATATTTTCTTCCATTTTCAATATTGAAATGGCTACAAAAAATTCACCAGTTTGATAAGTTGTGTTTTT